>JAMXKT010000065.1:1800000-1986153 GCA_024211575.1 Phytophthora melonis | reverse complement strand
GCACCTCCTAAACCCTAAACCCTAAACCCTAAACCCTAAACCCTAAACCCTAAACCCTAAACCCTAAACCCACACCACTAAACACAAAACACAAAACCAAAAAACCTAAACCCTAAACCCTAAACCCTAACCCTAAACCCTAAACCCTAAACCCTAAACCCTAAACCCTAAACCCTAAACCCTAAACCCTAAACCCTAAACCCTAAACCCTAAACCCTAAACCCTAAACCCTAAACCCTAAACCCTAAACCCTAAACCCTAAACCCTAAACCCTAAACCCTAAACCCTAAACCCTAAACCCTAAACCCTAAACCCTAAACCCTAAACCCTAAACCCTAAACCCTAAACCCTAAACGCTACATAACTATTACATAAACCCTAACTACTCATATACTTTCTTATCCACTTATTTTAACACTCTCATACTTTCCCACTCCTAAACTTTACACTTAAACCCTAAACTTCCTTATACTTTTTCTTTCACTAACATTACTATTCAAAAACTTTCTACTCATCAATTTACTCTCATACCCTTTATTTCATACATCCACCCACCTACAAAATCTAACCACTTTTCCCCTCTTCAACCCTCATCCAATTTTTTACCACCTTCCCCACTCTCATACTCCAACTTTTTTTTACTTTTATATTTCATCTTACCTACTTACCACATATACTTACTTTTCACCACTTTTACAAATTTCATACTCTTTCTCACACCAATCACTTCACTACCACCTTTCCTCTTTACATTTTAAATCTCAATTCTCACCACCTTCCCCACTCCCATCTCCCAACCTCATTGTCCACCATTGTATTCTATTTACTTACCCACCACATTTATTTTTCTTTCCACACCTATCTATAAACTATTTCTACTCTCCACACCAACCACCTCACTTCACCACTTTCCCCCTCTTTATCACACATCTTATTTACCACCACCTTCCCCACTCCCATTATCCAACCTCATTATTCACCATTACATCCTATCTACCTACCCACCACATATATTCTTTTTTCATACCTATCTACAAACCCTTTATCCTCTTCCACACCAATTACCCCACTTCACCACTTTCCCCCTCTTCATCCTACATCTCAATTCTCTCCACCTCCCCCACTCCCATCTTCCCACCACATTTCTTACCATTACATCATAACCTCATACTCACCACATTCATACTACTTTTCACACCTATCTACAAACCCCATATCCTCTTTCACACCAATTACCCCACTTCACCACTTTCCCCCTCTTCATCCTACAATGCAATTCTCCCCTACTTCCTTCTTCCAACCTCTTTTTCACAATTACATTTTACCCACCTACCCATTACATTTACACTACTTTCCACACCCATCTACAAACCCTATATCCTCTTTCACACCAACCACCCCACTTCACCACTTTCCCCCCTCTTCATCCTACATCTCAATTATCACCACCTCCCCCACTCCCATCTTCCAACCTTTTTACACTACATCATACCTATCTACCCTTCTCATTTACACTACTTTCCACTCCTACCTGCAAACCACATATCCCCACTCTTTCACATCATCTACTCAACCCAACCACCACTTTCTCCATCTTTATTCTACATCCTAATTCTCAACACATGCCCACTTCCATCTTTCAACCTCATTATTCACCATTAAATCATATTTATCTACCCACCACATTTATTCTACTGTCCACACCAACCACTCCACATTATTACTTTTATTCTTTTTACTATAACATATCTACATATCTACATATCTACACATTTATCTCACTTCTTACCTATTTACAAACTGCATACCCTCTTACACATCAACCACTCCACTCAACCACCATCTTCCCTATCTTCCTTCTGCTTTTCACTTCGCACCACTTTTCCCACTACCATTTTCCAACCTAATTGTCTGCTCCACATCACATCATATCTACCTACCTACCTACCCCATTTATTACTCCCATTTTTAAATTTCATAATCTCTTCCTGATCAACCCCTTAATTCAACTTTACCTTTCTTCTGTTCACCCTACCTCTCACTCATCACCACCTTCCCTACTCCACGCTGATACTATATCTACCTACCAACCACATATTCTTTTTCGCAAATTCATTTACAAACTTCATACTCTCTTTCACACCAACCACCTCCTTTCCTCGCTTCATCCTAATGTCACTTCTCACCACCTTCTCCTCCCTTACCCTTCAATCTTTTCATCCACCCCATAACATATCTACGTACCAACCACATTCATCCTACCCACCCATAAGCACACCCGCTGTTTTACAAACTCCATACTTTCTCCCACATCTACCACAATCTTTCAATCACCACTTTCCTCTTTTCACTTTACAGATTACTTCTCACCATCTTCTTCACTATCTTCAACCTCATTATTCCACTGTCAATCATATATACCAACCTCTACTCTTCGCCACTTATTTCATTTAAAAATTAAACGTTTTTCAGCTAAACCCTTCTTACCCCTCAGTTCTACACTCTACTTTTCTCTACACCTGCTTTTTTCTCCAACAAACACTTACCTTGTTTACACTCCTATGTCACACCCTCATTTCCACCCTCACCTGATATCCCCTCTTCAATCGCACATATTCTTCACACTCATAACTTATACGTTTTATACCTAAATTTGCATCAAATAAATCCATTTAACCACCACAATCTTCTATGCACATAACAACACACTTTGCTCTTCCATCCCCACCCATAATCTTTAGACTCATTATTTTTTATCCTACATTCACTCCCCACACAATATTTTCAAACCGCATACCTACGCTTTTTTATCTTGCATCCCATTTCCCCCCATCATCTACATTCCCATCTTCCGAACTTATATAATTTCCATGTCATATTCACTTTGCATTAATATAATATTGCCTCTTACACTCCATTTACACATCTGCATAGCTATTTTGAACCGCATTCTACCCAACCAATCATATTTTTTCAAATCCACAATAAACGCCTTTATCCTCTTCACATACCTTATTTGTATACTCCAAACATCAAACTTAAAAATGTCAAAACCTAATCTTTTACACGAATCAACCTCATCCGACTCGTATCCAACCCAATCATACTGGTTCCCACCCTATTCTCTACTTATTTTCATTGTCTACACATCCATGTGCAGAAATTACCAGTTATCGTATAATGGATAACGGAACCGTGTTGGGTCCGTCTCAGTAGTACCATCCGATTCCCGTATATGAGAACCTCTGTGTTCCAGTTTTCATGTCTAAGAGCCCAATACTGGCTGCGCTCCGACTTTGGGGATTTTTGGCCCGTCTCTGGCTCATAAGAGTGGTACCACTGAATTCCCCGTATACAAAAACCTATATACCCAAATTTTCATATTCTGAAACCGCAAGCATAAGAAGATACGTATTCCTTGTAAACAACCTCTTTGATTTTATACTTACTGCAACAATTTATTTATAAGTTTTTACGGTTTATCAGTTATTAGTAGACAAAATTCACCGATTTCCCCTCAGTATAGTAACATGTCACTAAAGTGGGGTACCCAAACTAAATCTAGAGTTAACCTAAAATACGTTACTTTGGGTTCAAAGGACCCTTGATGAATGAAATTGGGGTCGTGAATGCCTAAAATAAGGCGCCTCAAGGACCCTAAAGGACCCTGGGATGAACGTTCATCCGGGTCGGAATATATATAGGGTCTAGTCAGCCCTCCTGTAACCCTAATATTGACCCCGCTATGCCCGCGAAGGTCGAAAAAAAGCGCCAACTTTAGAGGCCCATAACGGGGTCAAAAATGGCTCAAATTCGACTTTTCTTAGCGCAAATCGCATCTACGCAGCGAGACGCGTCCAATGGGACCAGCCGCACACCAAACCAAACCGCCCCATATTGACCGAGCTGCGCCCCGGAGAACATCAGAGTAACCTCCATACGCCAACCAAGTACACGCAGGCGGGTCCGGGCGCGGACGCAGCCTGCGCGCCCAGGAGAGAGCAGCATACACGGCCCTAGACAACACGGCGCGTTTGAGGCTTGAGAACCCTAAACCCGGCTTGCATAGCCTGGAAACGGGCTCGCGCTCTCGCGCCTTGATTGAACTCATAGCGTAAGGCTCCGCAATTGAGCTTCGACACAGGCAGCCACTCGGTCTCATCATAGCCCTTCCACTTCACAAGATATTCACAGATTCGCCTTGATGTCCGAGTTCGCTTAGTCCACCGCAAATCCAGAATTCGCTCGACCTCATACTGTCACGAGTAGGAACGGTTGACCGTGACAGGAACGGTTGGGACCGTTGGCCTTGGTGCCCCGTCCCATATGCGACCTTCATGGGAGAGAACTACTGGGCGAACGGGTGCGGGACGAGCAGTCAGCGCAACCGGGCGCCGTCGTGTCAGATCTCATTCGGCACGAGCAGGCGAACTGGTGGCCCCGCGGCAGGCCCAGCCGCCATGGAAGCTGTGGCGCATGCGCCGAACGCGCATCGACGGGAGGAGCAGGACGGAGGTCACGGTGGCCGGCGTGGCTCTGAGCGAGCGTGTGCGGCGAGCCAAGGACGAAGGGGTGAAGTGTAGCCAAGGGCGAGATGGAGCAGTTGAAGTCGGCGAGCGTGCCGACGGAGGACTTAGCGAGAGAGCGCGGAGCGAGCGCTCCGTGCCAGGGAAGGTAGAGTCAGTCGCGTATTTGCTTTGGGTCCAACAAGTCAGAACGCTTTGCATATTAAACCGTGCTTAGCCTGTTCCTACTTGTCTGTCTAATCCTCCTCAACCGTTTGTGCCTCGCTACCCACGGCGGCGACCGTCCCGACCCATTCGACGCGCGACACGTGGTGGAGAAGCAGGGTATTGTCGTCGCCGGAGAGGTCTTCTGTGTTTGGGGAGTGAGTGTTGGTGTTCGTCGAAGAGAAGAACGGTGCGGAGATCTCGTGGAAGTCCGGTGCAGAAGCTTTGGAACGGTCGGTTTGTCGGAGTCAAGTTGGTGAAGATCCTGGAGAAGAGCGTCGAGGGCCACGCATTGGTCGCGTTGAAGGCCTGATCGAGTTTGGGAGTCGGAGTTTGTGTTCCCCCCGAGTGAAGAAGGGCTGCGGAACGGTCGGTTTGTTTGTTGGAGTCGGACTAAGGAGAGAACGGTGAAAGGGCGCTTCGAGTTATTGACAAGGACGGTTACGAGTGAAGATCCGCGAGTTGGAGACGGTTGTTGGTGAGCTGAGACGGTTGAAGAAAACGGTCGATGTCGAAAGGAGAACGGTCGACACGGATACGGCGGCGCAAGGAAGAAAATTGGAGTGAGATGTCGAGCGTTCTGGAGAGCATGGGCGGACGCTACTATGACGAGGTGTATGAGAGCCGTGCCTGGGCGGAGCCTGCTGAGCGTGACATGGGCGACGGTGAAGGACGGTGGTTTGATGCTGGAACGGATAATGATGATGAAGGTTTTGCTGGAGAGAACGGTTGCTACGACGATGATAGGCTGGAGCTGGAGTACACTATGCTAAAGCTGATTCCATTCTTCAACGGGAGGAATGCGAGCACGGAGAGCGCGAGGGATTTCTGGTGGTGCTTTGAGACGGCTACGGAAGGGTTTGATGATCCGACACGGTTGCGGATGTTTGCGGCCCGAATGAACGGTGAGGTTGCGGAACGGTGGCACCTGAGCTCACGGTTGGGCGACTTCGAGACGCTGAAGCGACGGTTCTATCATCGCTTTATCCGTCTCACGGAGGAGCAGTTGCTGCAGCGGTTGTGCAGTGCTGTGCAGGAGCGCGATGAACCGGTCGACGAGTGGGGACTACGTGTGGCACGGTACTGTGACGAAGCTCAGTGGTTTAACGAGACGATGCGGTACACGGTCTTCAAGAACGGTCTGCGGAGTGAACGGGTACGGCGCTGCTTGGAGTGCCTCCCCGAACACTCGATCGAAGTGGCATGCGAGTGGGTCGTGGCGAAAGAATTGCATCGGCCGGCGCGTGGCGACTGGGATGCTGAAGAAGAAGCTCGGAGTTGTATCTCACTAGTTGGCGGGGACTGCTACGAGAACGGTGTTCACGGCTCGTCAGAAGAGAACGGTCTGGTGGCGAGGCTACACGGTCTGATGGATATGATGAAGGCAATGCAGTCCGAGACGGAACGGTCGCTGGAAGAGCTACACAGTCATGGGCAAGCGGTTCAGAGCTGGATGGTCGACGAAGAAGACGAAGCCCCCGAGTTCGAGGACGGTCAAGCGTTTGTTACTGGTGATGACGAGTCGTATTGGTACGGTCGACCGACTGAGGATCACGGTTCTGTTATTGATGCTGGCTACGGCGAGAAAGAGCGCCACGGTCACGAGTGTGCAACACTCAACTGGATGGTCGGAGGAGACGAAGCTGCCGAGTACGGAGATGATCAAGACTTTGATGCTGGTTACGGTGAGTCGTGCTGGTACGGTCAAGCTCCGGAAGAAAACGGTGCTGCTACTGTTGCGGATCGTGACAAACCTGAATGGTACGGCCAAGCGCCAGTTGATCACGGTGCTGATGGCGATACTGCGTACCGTGAACTGAAATGGTGTGGTCAAGGGCAGCATGGTCACGACGGGGCTACGGAAGACACTGAGTGTGAGGGTCATTGGTTCGGTGCGTCTACTGGCGAGGTCGAAGTTGAAATCGGGTGTGAGTTCGAGGTCGTTGAAGAAACCGGGCGAGGAGTCGCTCATGAAGCAAGCTGGAACAGTGGTGTACGAGGTCAGCACGATAGTCGTGCCGCGGGAGGTACATCGGATGAAGATGTGGACGAGGGCATGTCGGATTACAAGGAGGCTGGGTACGGTCCAGAGGTGCTGCTGAAGATGGTCAAGAACGGAACGGTCGCAGAGGGTCTGAGAAAGCGTGTGGGTCTGGAGTCGATTGATCGGGTTGGCATCATCGCCGCAAAGGTTCTGTCGCTTGAAGTCGGAACGGTTGTCGCGCCTCTGGAACGGTCGGTTGAATCGAGAACGATAAGCTACCAAGAAGTCGAAGTGGAAGCAGTCAGCGAAGAGCATGTGGGAACGGTGACAAGGACGGATGAAGAAGAATGGTTTGGTGCTGCAGTGAAGAGCTCAGTTGGTCAAGGTGCTGGAGATGTTGGAGACGTGGGTACGATCGACGAAGAAGACTTCGATACGGTGGTAACTGTGATTTTGTGTCAGGACGGTCAAGATCTGGAAGAAAACGACGAGAAATGGGCAACGGTGAACTTTGTGCCTTTGGGAAGCAAGACGGTCATCTGTGAGGATTATGGAGTAATAGCAGGAAAGAGTTCTGGACTAGTCTACGGTTGCGAGTTGGAGGATTGCTTGAGCAAGAACGGTTGGGTTCAGGTTGAGGCGGTCCCAGTGATCGAGAGCTGGTGCGCGGTGCCTCCTGAGAGAGACAAACCGGTGCGAGCATGTTAGTTCGCTATGGTCGAGGTCCAAGGGCCTGGTGCGACTCGGTTCTGAGGCTGTGTTATCGACTGGAAACGGTTTCTCAGAGCGGGATTCGGTGTATTCAGAGTGAGATGAGCTTCAATCCTGGTCGGGGAGCGGTTAGTACGGTCTAGCGATGGAGTTGGGGCGGTCGAAGAGCGGTCAATACGGTCGAGCGATGCAGTTGCTACAGTCGAGAAACTTTCAGTTGAGCGACGGGTGCAGTTTGCCCTGTCGACGAGAATACGGTGGGAGTTCGTTGACGGCCATTCGGAACGATGTTTCATTTCGGGATGAAGAGCAGCGACTGTCGAAGAGGAACGGTTCAGCGGTGAGGCTGCGATGGAGTGAGGCGGTGATCGGTCTATTCTGCGCGGAAGTTTGCGCGTCAGCAGGGACTCGACGCCCGGAAGACTGTGTCTCGAGATTGTGCAATGGCTTTGGTCGGAGGGGCGCTGCTTTATCTCCTCCACAGTGAAGCGAGTAGAAGAGCACGGTCAACCGTTGCGGCGTTTGTCTCCAAGCGGAGGGTGCGATCACGCGGTGCGGTGAAGAATCGGTCTACTGTGAAGTCGCTAGTGGAGAGGAGCTTGAGAGCATGAAGTTGCTGGGGCTGTTGTTGTGAGCAAGCGAGCTGGTGGCTACGGTCGAAGGACATGAAGTGGTGGATGACGACCTGCTGAAGCGGAAGCAGAGTCGATGGAGGGAGCGTTTGAGTAGCGAAGAACGGTGGAAAACGGACGGTGAGCGGTTGGCATGAACTCAAGAACGGAACGGTGAAGGAAACGGTCTGCGTGTTTGAAATTGAAATTGAAGAGGGGCGTGTGGAGTAAGCAGAAAGAAGACAACGGTGAAAGAAGCGTCCCTATCACGGTGTTTGACTGGGTTGGAAGTTTGGTGATCACTGCAGCGCTTGTATCGAGCGGCGGTGCACAGGCTGTGAGTGTCTTGGTACTCGTGGACGGCGTCGTGGTGGTCTTACCTTACCGACGGCTACGGATGAGCTGCGGTGTCAATGGCGGGCTGTGAATCGATCGTCTCGTGATGATAAGGAGCCATGGGCGTTTGGACAGCTCGACGAGGACGTCGAGATTTCGGTCGGGGAGGATGTCACGAGTAGGAACGGTTGACCGTGACAGGAACGGTTGGGACCGTTGGCCTTGGTGCCCCGTCCCATATGCGACCTTCATGGGAGAGAACTACTGGGCGAACGGGTGCGGGACGAGCAGTCAGCGCAACCGGGCGCCGTCGTGTCAGATCTCATTCGGCACGAGCAGGCGAACTGGTGGCCCCGCGGCAGGCCCAGCCGCCATGGAAGCTGTGGCGCATGCGCCGAACGCGCATCGACGGGAGGAGCAGGACGGAGGTCACGGTGGCCGGCGTGGCTCTGAGCGAGCGTGTGCGGCGAGCCAAGGACGAAGGGGTGAAGTGTAGCCAAGGGCGAGATGGAGCAGTTGAAGTCGGCGAGCGTGCCGACGGAGGACTTAGCGAGAGAGCGCGGAGCGAGCGCTCCGTGCCAGGGAAGGTAGAGTCAGTCGCGTATTTGCTTTGGGTCCAACAAGTCAGAACGCTTTGCATATTAAACCGTGCTTAGCCTGTTCCTACTTGTCTGTCTAATCCTCCTCAACCGTTTGTGCCTCGCTACCCACGGCGGCGACCGTCCCGACCCATTCGACGCGCGACAATACTCATCATTCGCTGTGTCAGGTTCCCAGCTGTCTTCAGGTAGCAGAGCCGCGTCAAAGTCATCATCTTCATTCACGTCGATCTCCACGGTGGGCCGTTTCGGGAACAGCGCTCTGGGTTTCAAGCGACTCAGATGCACCCGGGGATTCACGCGGTATCCGGTGTTCTCGACCCTGAGCTTCACGCGGAAATTATCGTGGATCTCCTGAATCCTGAAGGGGCCATGCCACATGTGAGCTAGTTTGCGGCTCAGGCCAGGCTGCACTTTGGCCAGACAGCATCACCGGCAGCGAACCCTGACTTCAGACGTTCCGAGAGTTCCTTCCATTTCTGGGTCTGCTCGGCAGAGCGCGCTCTCTTGGCCTTCTTCTGAAGATCTTCTGCACAGGCTTGTGCATAGCTGTAGTCGCGTTGCAGTTTCCTGCGCCACTCATACGGCGTGCGTTCCTGGACACTCGACGGTCTGGGTCCCAGCATGGCGGACACAGTGCCGTGTGCATCCCAACCGTGCAATAAGAAGAAGGGGGTATCCAGACGCGTAGCATCGACGGAGGTATTCAGGGCGAACATCACACGCTCAGCATGGTCGTCCCAGTCACTCTGGTCCGCTTCAGCGAACCATCTGCACCGACCGCTCTTGCTGTCCATTCGCCTGGGGGCGATAGGCCAGGGTGGCTCGCTGCTTGCTCCACAGAAGTTCACGGAAGCGCGTGAACACCTCGCTCATGAACCTTGGATCTTGATCGTGCCGCAGCATTGAGCTCGCTCCAAACCTCCTGAAAACCTGCTCCTCGTACACTCCAGCGACATCTTGGGCTGTCGTTGAGCTCATGGGTTTGCACATGACGAACCCTGAGAACGAGTCCTGAAAGAGTAATAGGAATGTGTTCCCACGGTTAGACTTGGGCAGATGCGTTACGAAATCCATGGATACAACTTCAAACGGCCTTCTGGGTTCGGTGTTCCCAGGGGACGGTCCTGCATTCTGAGGACGCCCCTTGCCGCTAGCGCAGTCCACGCATTCCTTGTCGAGAATCTCGACGTCCGCGTACATCCCATGCCAATAGAACTCAGAGCGCAATATCTCATACGTTCTGGTGATCCCCCGGTGGCCACCCTGAAAATCTTCGTGGGCGTAGTGCAAGATGTCCGGTTGTAGTGCCTTCGGGACTACAAGTCTGAGCTCATCGACCATGTCTCTGGGGCGGTCCCGTGTAGAACGGCTCAGACGATACAGGACTTCTCTGGAATCCAGCACAAAGTCATCGGCGACCTTCGCGAGCTTCCTCGCCTGGGCGTGTGACAACTTGCTCACGTTGCCCTTCAGAAAGTCTTTGAGTTGCAACAGGTGGTCATCCTTGTCTTGGTGCACCTTGATCCGTCTCCAGCGTTCGGCCTGGTATTCCAGGGGACCCATGGGTTTGCCTTGGTCCTCTGCCTCCTGAGTTTGCGCTCGGGTCATGACAGCGAAAACCTTGGCCGCCGCGGTCAATGGCGCGCACTCTGGTCCAGGGAAACTCAGAGTATCATCACTCTGGGAACCGCTCTTCTGAGGTCTGTGATAAGGCCCAGTGGATTTCTCCACCGAACCCAATGACCAGCTGACCCGTATCAATCAACGAAGCTGACCCGTATCAATCAAGCGGACTTCAAGTCCGTCATGGCTGAGATGGATCCCGACCACCAACAGTTGGTCACGAGACGTGCGACGAAGGTGACGGAACCCGAGGACTGGGCGAAGCTTCGCTCAGACCCCGGTTCTGAGAGATACCTGTCTGGGACCCGAGATGTCTGGCATTAGACATCCCAAGCCCGAGCTGAGTCTGGAAAGCTGAGAGAAGTTGCGCGAAGTCCGAGCTGAGCCTCAAGTGTGATGACCCAAGTCCCGCTCAAGCTGAGGAGCTGAGCGGAGTCTGGTAGAGTTGGAGCCTGACGTTTCCTGTGGCTATGAGGCTGATTGCCCAAGGTGTCGAGCCGAGTCGTGTTGCAGACGTCTGAGCACGACCGTGCTGAAAGTATCGCCATGCTCATGGAGTCTTCGCCCAAGATGTCGAGCTGAGCGGAGTGGCATGGAGTCTGAGCCCAGCCTTGGATGTGGCGTTGAGAAGCATTACCTGAGCCGAGAAGCCGAGCAGAGTGCCATGGACCTGAGCGGAGCAGCATGGACTTGAGCGGAGTTGTCGAAGACCAGTTGAAGTGCCGGGTGAAGAGTCGCTGTACTTAAGTTCAGACAGTGGTACTGACTTCGAAGTTGGTGGTACTGGCCAGTACACTCATCCGGTGAAGCAGCCGTAATCAAGCCTACATTGGGTGCGCCCGCTCAAGATCGCAGACACTTCAAGCGGATCTCAACGGCCAGCAGCGACTCCAAGACGTCGCCGCCAGCATGGAGCCACCGCATTGGTTGAGACCAAAGATTTCAGGCGGATCTTCAAGGTCGCCCGGTAAGCATACAGCCGGCACTCTTCGCGCAGCCAGTCAGAGTGTACCCAGAGGGATATCGCGCCCCCACTTAGTGAGTCCTAGTTTGTGCATGTGTTAAATTTAAACAGAGTTCGTTTTGCCCCGAAGGACGCAAGTGGTGGAGGTCTTTGGCCAGAAGGTGTCTTGGCGATCATCCACACAAATTCAACTTAACATATCAACGTTGTCAGCGTGCCTCGGTGCGACGGCAGTACGGTTATTTCATATTAAGGTTACATCTTAGGGTGTATTTCATATTTTCGGGTGGAAGGTGATCCATTCTAAGGTTTAGGCAGGATAATTGTATTGTGTGCTTGGGGACATTGGCGTGCCCCGGCGCATTGTGTGATTATTAGTATCGGTTCATTGTGGACCTGGTGCGCGGGAAGTCCCAGGGTGTGTGTGAGTGCCTTGGATTCGGACTAGGCTCAAACCGAGCCAACTAACCCCAACCAACCGGGTCGTAGCTTGACTCGTAGAGAAGAAAGGAGAAGCTGGTACGAGCCTCGCCCAGGCTCAGACAAATAAAAGGCGAACTCGGCCCGTACCCAGGCCGATCGGGAAAGAAGGGGTGTTGTGGTTCTAAGCCGGAACCAAACAGAGGAAGTAGAGGCTATTGTGTGTGGTGTTGTGTTCATTAAAGAAAACCCGGGGCATTTCGGGCTGTGGACACGTGCGGACTGGGACTCGCCAAATGGGGAGCGAGTTTCGTCTGGGAACACCTCCGGTGACCTTCAACATCGACAGCAGCTGGTGTGGCCGACGCGAGTCTGGGCCCACAGCGTAGCCGTGATCGAAAGAACCGCCAAGGGGATCGCAGAGTGAGGAACACACGCCTCGCCCGACCCAAGTCGGCGCTGAGCCAAGAGTCCAAGCGGCGAAGCCCAGCGAAGTGGAGTGGGAGTGTTCGCTCAGTGGAAGGAGCTGAGCGGAACTCTTGCAGCGCTAAGCAGGGCTGAGCCAAGTGGTGAGAGGGCTGAGCGAAGACCAAGGTCGAGCGGTCTAGCAACCTGAGCTGCAGAGGCACGGGGCGCTTCGTCATACGTGGTGCGCGTGCCCGGATCAGGGATACGACTTTGGACGGACAAGCTACAGTCATGTCGACTGCTGCTGATTCGAAGGAAACCAAGACTGGAGGTGAGAAGAGTGAGTCTTCGCTTCGGCGAAGTTTGAGAGTGGCTGGATTGCCAGCTGAGGTGGCGCCGACGGAGTCCAGGACGCCCAAGCCGAGAAGATCGACTTCGGGAGCCCGGACACCCAGTGCTGAGGGAGAAGCTGCGTCGTCAGGCGAGGCTGAAACGAGTGCTGGGCCCGAAGTGCCACCACCGACGGAAACTGCTGTGCCGCCACCAAGTTCACCTGAGGAGAAGAAGCCTGAGGATGAACAAGGAGGTGGAGCGGGTGCTCAGCCGAGCACTCGTGTTGGTGAAAGTCCAGGCCTGAGGGAACCTGCTGTGAGTCGAGCATTGACGCCGCGCAGGACTTCTGAAGCTGCGACTGCAACTTCTCAGCCGGGAAGTGCTAACCCGGAGCCAACTGCCGCGGATATCCGCGGTAGCCAAGCCGAGGGTGGTGCACTGAGCGTGCTAGGAAGCCGAGAGATGCAGTTGCGAGCTCAAGGTGCTTCTGGGACTGGGACGGGCCCAGTCCAGTTCGGCTTTACTCCTGGAGCTGGATATTTTGGAGCGTCAGGTGGCGGCGGGGCCTGGTCAAGTTCGCTTTGGCCGGACCAACGCCCCTATCAGAGGCTGAGAGGTGTCCCCGAAGGAGTCGAGGCTGAGAGCCGAGCCTTAGCCCAGCTGTCTGAGCTATCGGAAGTCGAGATGCTCGCGTATGGCCGGACCCAGTTTGAGATGTGGATGTCTGTGCCTGCGGGAGTTGTGCACCCGGTGGACGTGGCCTACTCGCCATGTCACGGAGGCTACGATCTCTGGGGTTTCATCCGAGCGGCTGGGGCTACGGCCAGGCACCTGATGTCTGTGACTCGGTCGCCCGCTGCGAGATGGCTGAATGTGTTCCATGCTGAACGTCGACGGATCCCGGTCGTCTCCGACTTGAAGGCAGTACGTGTGGCGCTGAGACTGATGCCGCCCATTGCATGCGTCGCTCTGTTGCAGACGATGTTGCATGAGGCTGGCTATGAGTTCCTGAACCAAGTCCCAGTGTGGCACACGCTGCGTGAAGTCGCCGGAGTCCCGGATTCACAGATTCGGTTTGAAATTGAGCGCATCGCCCGATTCCTCGGAGCTGAGCTCAGCGCCTGGAAGGTTGCGGTCGGGTCAACCCCATATTACGTGAGGCCGACCTCAGACCCCCAGCTGATGGCCGCTCAAGCCGCTGAGACTCAAGTTGGATTCCCTTTGGACAAAGATGGAGATGCGATCATGGATGAGGACACTCAACTTTTCTTGGGACCCGAAGTTGTGATGCGACTTCAGCTCACAGGTCTCAGACCTAGGAGCCCGGCCTCGAGCGTTGAAGGTGAACCGTCTCGGAAGCGCGCTCTGCTCACTAGGTCTTCTGCTGAAGGTTCTATACCAAGTTATCGAAGTTTTGGTGAAGCTGCCTCAGAGACTGCTCTCGCATTTCGCAACGAACAAGTGCCCAGCATGGTTGGTGCAAGCTCTGGTTCTGACATGGTTATGGATGAAGGTGGAAATCTGTCTGGATTAAGTTCCTCGGGTTCTTCCCTGATGTCTACGACTGACTACATGATCGGAGCTGGTTCGCACATGCCTATGTCGACGGCGACCGTGATGCGAGGCTCAGCTACGACGATGTCCCGCAGCTCGTTCCCTGGGATGACGATCTCAGTCACGCCTCAGCTTACTCAAGCTGGTCAAGCATCAGCCAGAGCCGAGCCGAGGGCGTATCAACCTGAGCACCCATCTCAGATACCGCTGCCTGGCAGTCCTGAATCGAAGCGCCCAGCTCTGAAGCAGGCCGAAACCCGACCGACGCAGTCCGCTGGATTCCGATTCCGAGACTCGTATGACGTGAGTACGCCTGCGTTTGCGAGGTCGATGACTTCAGACCGCCTGGCAGCCGTGGAGCGAGACTATCAGCGAGCTCTTCAACAGAGTGAGGCTTCTGCCTGGGCCAGACTTGATGCGGAGCAGACCCAACGTAGGGCTCTTGAGGCGAGACTGAGCGCAGCGCTGGCAGACAACCAGGCAGAGCAAGCCCGATTGCAGACGGAGTACCAGAAGCTTCAGGCGACCAACGCTCAGATGTCAGCTGCCCAACAGCAAGCTAAGACGGAACAACAGAAGCAACTGGAAGCCCTGGAGAAACTGGCCCAACGTCGCGCTGCCGAGGAAGCTGAGAAGCGCAAGGCGGGCGAAGCTCGAGCACAGCAACTGCTGCAGGTCCAAAAACAGTTACAAGAAGCTGAGGTTAGGGCTATGCGGGCTGAACAGCAGAGGGCACAAGAAGAGCGGGCCGCCGAGATCAAGACGGAGCACGAGCTGGAACTGCTGAGGTTGAGAGAGAAGCATGCGCAAGCAGAAGCAGAACATCAGCGAGCCATGCAGGAGCAGGAGGAGAAGACCCGCCAACTCCTTGCAGCCCAGGAGCCGCCCAGCTCACACCCTGACCCCGTCGCCTCGGTTGCTCGACGTGTGCCATTGTCAACAGACCCCATGGTCTCAGCACCCATCGCGTCGACTCGAACGCCGACCGACCCGGTCCTGGCGCAGTTGGCCCAGCTCACGAGCGTGATGCAGCAGTTGGTCCAAGCTAACCAGGTCAAGTCTGAAGTAACTGGTACGAGCCGCCGTGTCGGCAAGGCCCAAAGTTCCGTCAAGCACTCTGAAGCCAAGTCTAAGTCTCGTGTGTCCAGCTCGACATCTCGTCCGAAAATATCCATACAGTAAAATATACGTCCGAATGCAATCTGTAACAGGACATGGGCAGATGGCGGTCACGGCGTGGTGACTATGGAGACGAGCAGCGGCAGCTCGCTGTGCGAGCCGGGCGACGGGTCGGGCGTGGCGGGCGAGAGCGGCTGGTACGGATTCACGACGGAAGGTCACCGGATCCGGAAGGGGAACGGTTCCGACGCGTCGCACCCCGAACGAGCAACCGGAGATCAGCATTAAACTGGTGTGTACACACTAATTGCGGCAATTCACGGTGTCCTCGAGCTAGGTGTGAGCGATTCAGACCAAATGGAGGAGGCAATTTACGTTATCCGGCGGTGGTCGGCTCTTGTACTTCAGACCGAATGGAGGAGGCAATTTACGTTGTCCACGGCCTATAATAGGCCATCGGCTATGATAGGACGGCGATCCTAGCGAAGAAAGATTTGGTTGCTGCATGCGAACGCGACGGTTTGGGCGAACGGGAACGCTGGCGCAAGCACGAACGGGTACACGATCGGCGGGTCTGCGGAGAAGTGGGCGCAGAACCGAATTCGCGACCAAGGGCGCACGGCACAACAGAATTTGCAGGCTCGGCGAGAAGTGGGCGGCAACAGAATCGGCGGGCTCGGAGAGAGCCGCACGACAACTACAGCTTGGGGAGGCGAGCAGTGAACGGGACAGACGAGGACAGCGAGTGCAGTGTGCTGGAGGACGGCACTGCGTTTGACTGACCAACAGACTGTTAACGTGGACGCGTACGGGGTGAGGTTTGTGCTGATCCGAGTGTCAGTACTGGCCAACAGACTGTTAACGTATGAGTACACGGGGTGAGGTTGGTGCGACCTGTGACGAAGTTGAGCATAGTGTACGAGCCGAACAAACGAACGGACGAGTGAGTGTATTGAGGTTAATAAATAGGACGAGAGTCCGGCTGCTTGAGGCAGCCTGCACGTGCCGACCGTCGTTCGAAAATATCCCTACAGTAAAATATACGTCCGAATGCAATCTATGAGTGTCAGCGGGCACTGGTTGCAGCACACATAGCCGTTATGCCTCGATGTCGACCGGGCATGTAGTTTTAGTGAGGTACGGCCGACCGTCGTCCGAAAATATCCATACAGTAAAATATACGTCCGAATGCAATCTGTAACAGGACATGGGCAGATGGCGGTCACGGCGTGGTGACCATGGAGACGAGCAGCGGCAGCTCGCTGTGCGAGCCGGGCGACGGGTCGGGCGTGGCGGGCGAGAGCGGCTGGTACGGATTCACGACGGAAGGTCACCGGATCCGGAAGGGGAACGGTTCCGACGCGTCGCACCCCGAACGAGCAACCGGAGATCAGCATTAAACTGGTGTGTACACACTAATTACGGCAATTGAAAAAAACAATTCACGGTGTCCTCGAGCTAGGTGTGAGCGATTCAGACCAAATGGAGGAGGCAATTTACGTTATCCGGCGGTGGTCGGCTCTTGTACTTCAGACCGAATGGAGGAGGCAATTTACGTTGTCCACGGCCTATAATAGGTCATCGGCTATGATAGGACGGCGATCCTAGCGAAGAAAGATTTGGTTGCTGCATGCGAACGCGACGGTTTGGGCGAACGGGAACGCTGGCGCAAGCACGAACGGGTACACGATCGGCGGGTCTGCGGAGAAGTGGGCGCAGAACCGAATTCGCGACCAAGGGCGCACGGCACAACAGAATTTGCAGGCTCGGCGAGAAGTGGGCGGCAACAGAATCGGCGGGCTCGGAGAGAGAGCCGCACAACAACTACAGCTTGGGGAGGCGAGCAGTGAACGGGACAGACGAGGACAGCGAGTGCAGTGTGCTGGAGGACGGCACTGCGTTGGACTGACCAACAGACTGTTAACGTGGACGCGTACGGGGTGAGGTTTGTGCTGATCCGAGTGTCAGTACTGGCCAACAGACTGTTAACGTATGAGTACACGGGGTGAGGTTGGTGCGACCTGTGGCGAAGTTGAGCATAGTGTACGAGCCGAACAAACGAACGGACGAGTGAGTGTATTGAGGTTAATAAATAGGACGAGAGTCCGGCTGCTTGAGGCAGCCTGCACGTGCCGACCGTCGTTCGAAAATATCCCTACAGTAAAATATACGTCCGAATGCAATCTATGAGTGTCAGCGGGCACTGGTTGCAGCACACATAGCCGTTATGCCTCGATGTCGACCGGGCATGTAGTTTTAGTGAGGTACGGCCGACCGTCGTCCGAAAATATCCATACAGTAAAATATACGTCCGAATGCAATCTGTAACAGGACATGGGCAGATGGCGGTCACGGCGTGGTGACCATGGAGACGAGCAGCGGCAGCTCGCTGTGCGAGCCGGGCGACGGGTCGGGCGTGGCGGGCGAGAGCGGCTGGTACGGATTCACGACGGAAGGTCACCGGATCCGGAAGGGGAACGGTTCCGACGCGTCGCACCCCGAACGAGCAACCGGAGATCAGCATTAAACTGGTGTGTACACACTAATTGCGGCAATTCACGGTGTCCTCGAGCTAGGTGTGAGCGATTCAGACCAAATGGAGGAGGCAATTTACGTTATCCGGCGGTGGTCGGCTCTTGTACTTCAGACCGAATGGAGGAGGCAATTTACGTTGTCCACGGCCTATAATAGGTCATCGGCTATGATAGGACGGCGATCCTAGCGAAGAAAGATTTGGTTGCTGCATGCGAACGCGACGGTTTGGGCGAACGGGAACGCTGGCGCAAGCACGAACGGGTACACGATCGGCGGGTCTGCGGAGAAGTGGGCGCAGAACCGAATTCGCGACCAAGGGCGCACGGCACAACAGAATTTGCAGGCTCGGCGAGAAGTGGGCGGCAACAGTATCGGCGGGCTCGGAGAGAGAGCCGCACAACAACTACAGCTTGGGGAGGCGAGCAGTGAACGGGACAGACGAGGACAGCGAGTGCAGTGTGCTGGAGGACGGCACTGCGTTGGACTGACCAACAGACTGTTAACGTGGACGCGTACGGGGTGAGGTTTGTGCTGATCCGAGTGTCAGTACTGGCCAACAGACTGTTAACGTATGAGTACACGGGGTGAGGTTGGTGCGACCTGTGACGAAGTTGAGCATAGTGTACGAGCCGAACAAACGAACGGACGAGTGAGTGTATTGAGGTTAATAAATAGGACGAGAGTCCGGCTGCTTGAGGCAGCCTGCACGTGCCGACCGTCGTTCGAAAATATCCCTACAGTAAAATATACGTCCGAATGCAATCTATGAGTGTCAGCGGGCACTGGTTGCAGCACACATAGCCGTTATGCCTCGATGTCGACCGGGCATGTAGTTTTAGTGAGGTACGGCCGACCGTCGTCCGAAAATATCCATACAGTAAAATATACGTCCGAATGCAATCTGTAACAGGACATGGGCAGATGGCGGTCACGGCGTGGTGACCATGGAGACGAGCAGCGGCAGCTCGCTGTGCGAGCCGGGCGACGGGTCGGGCGTGGCGGGCGAGAGCGGCTGGTACGGATTCACGACGGAAGGTCACCGGATCCGGAAGGGAACGGTTCCGACGCGTCGCACCCCGAACGAGCAACCGGAGATCAGCATTAAACTGGTGTGTACACACTAATTACGGCAATTGAAAAACAATTCACGGTGTCCTCGAGCTAGGTGTGAGCGATTCAGACCAAATGGAGGAGGCAATTTACGTTATCCGGCGGTGGTCGGCTCTTGTACTTCAGACCGAATGGAGGAGGCAATTTACGTTGTCCACGGCCTATAATAGGTCATCGGCTATGATAGGACGGCGATCCTAGCGAAGAAAGATTTGGTTGCTGCATGCGAACGCGACGGTTTGGGCGAACGGGAACGCTGGCGCAAGCACGAACGGGTACACGATCGGCGGGTCTGCGGAGAAGTGGGCGCAGAACCGAATTCGCGACCAAGGGCGCACGGCACAACAGAATTTGCAGGCTCGGCGAGAAGTGGGCGGCAACAGTATCGGCGGGCTCGGAGAGAGAGCCGCACAACAACTACAGCGTGGGGAGGCGAGCAGTGAACGGGACAGACGAGGACAGCGAGTGCAGTGTGCTGGAGGACGGCACTGCGTTGGACTGACCAACAGACTGTTAACGTGGACGCGTACGGGGTGAGGTTTGTGCTGATCCGAGTGTCAGTACTGGCCAACAGACTGTTAACGTATGAGTACACGGGGTGAGGTTGGTGCGACCTGTGACGAAGTTGAGCATAGTGTACGAGCCGAACAAACGAACGGACGAGTGAGTGTATTGAGGTTAATAAATAGGACGAGAGTCCGGCTGCTTGAGGCAGCCTGCACGTGCCGACCGTCGTTCGAAAATATCCCTACAGTAAAATATACGTCCGAATGCAATCTATGAGTGTCAGCGGGCACTGGTTGCAGCACACATAGCCGTTATGCCTCGATGTCGACCGGGCATGTAGTTTTAGTGAGGTACGGCCGACCGTCGTCCGAAAATATCCATACAGTAAAATATACGTCCGAATGCAATCTGTAACAGGACATGGGCAGATGGCGGTCACTGCGTGGTGACCATGGAGACGAGCAGCGGCAGCTCGCTGTGCGAGCCGGGCGACGGGTCGGGCGTGGCGGGCGAGAGCGGCTGGTACGGATTCACGACGGAAGGTCACCGGATCCGGAAGGGGAACGGTTCCGACGCGTCGCACCCCGAACGAGCAACCGGAGATCAGCATTAAACTGGTGTGTACACACTAATTACGGCAATTGAAAAACAATTCACGGTGTCCTCGAGCTAGGTGTGAGCGATTCAGACCAAATGGAGGAGGCAATTTACGTTATCCGGCGGTGGTCGGCTCTTGTACTTCAGACCGAATGGAGGAGGCAATTTACGTTGTCCACGGCCTATAATAGGTCATCGGCTATGATAGGACGGCGATCCTAGCGAAGAAAGATTTGGTTGCTGCATGCGAACGCGACGGTTTGGGCGAACGGGAACGCTGGCGCAAGCACGAACGGGTACACGATCGGCGGGTCTGCGGAGAAGTGGGCGCAGAACCGAATTCGCGACCAAGGGCGCACGGCACAACATAATTTGCAGGCTCGGCGAGAAGTGGGCGGCAACAGAATCGGCGGGCTCGGAGAGAGAGCCGCACGACAACTACAGCTTGGGAGGCGAGCAGTGAACGGGACAGACGAGGACAGCGAGTGCAGTGTGCTGGAGGACGGCACTGCGTTGGACTGACCAACAGACTGTTAACGTGGACGCGTACGGGGTGAGGTTTGTGCTGATCCGAGTGTCAGTACTGGCCAACAGACTGTTAACGTATGAGTACACGGGGTGAGGTTGGTGCGACCTGTGGCGAAGTTGAGCATAGTGTACGAGCCGAACAAACGAACGGACGAGTGAGTGTATTGAGGTTAATAAATAGGACGAGAGTCCGGCTGCTTGAGGCAGCCTGCACGTGCCGACCGTCGTTCGAAAATATCCCTACAGTAAAATATACGTCCGAATGCAATCTATGAGTGTCAGCGGGCACTGGTTGCAGCACACATAGCCGTTATGCCTCGATGTCGACCGGGCATGTAGTTTTAGTGAGGTACGGCCGACCGTCGTCCGAAAATATCCATACAGTAAAATATACGTCCGAATGCAATCTGTAACAGGACATGGGCAGATGGCGGTCACGGCGTGGTGACCATGGAGACGAGCAGCGGCAGCTCGCTGTGCGAGCCGGGCGACGGGTCGGGCGTGGCCGGCGAGAGCGGCTGGTACGGATTCACGACGGAAGGTCACCGGATCCGGAAGGGGAACGGTTCCGACGCGTCGCACCCCGAACGAGCAACCGGAGATCAGCATTAAACTGGTGTGTACACACTAATTGCGGCAATTCACGGTGTCCTCGAGCTAGGTGTGAGCGATTCAGACCAAATGGAGGAGGCAATTTACGTAGCGCATCAATAGCACGTCGAGAGGCTTGTATGCCTCGTCGACGTAGCTTGGCCATGCATCCTCGAGTTGGGAAACGATAATTGAAGCATAGGATTGAGAGGATAGAGTAGCCGTCTGAAAACGAGCTGACAAGATGACGACGTCGAGGAGTAATAAGGATACGACGTCTACTGTGATACGCATTATAAATTTTAATCATTATGATACAGCAGAGGAGGTAAGATCGAATACACTGTAAATGTTTCTGTTATTTAAGAGAGGTAGGGTAAAAATCAATTCATTGATTTAAGCAGCAAGCTACGAGGTGGAAACTCGAGCTTGCTTACAGGAACCCACGGCGTGGCTCGCAAACCTCACATCTGCATACAAACGGAAGGTTGCGATTGTTGGGTCTGTAGCTTGCTGTCACCTCCTCCGTGTACTCAATGTCCCGAATACTGAAGACACCAACTCGCAGCTGCCGGCCGCACTGATAAACCCTGAACTCACTATTTGGGCGGCAAGAATGGTTCACAAACCTTGCAATGTTACTATGCAACGTTGGGTCAACGTATATTGCTTGTCTTGATGTCGATAGCACCGGAAGCAGCAGCACGTACTCGCGATGAATCGCCGGGCGTAGACTCGCTTGATCCGCGTACACAAGTTCTCCGACGAACTCGAACAGGAAAACACCAGCTGAAACTCGGCGTTGTGCCGCCACACCAGTTCCAATGCGGGTTTCAACCAGGTCAAAGCTGAACATCGTCACAAAGCGGTTACCACAGCCGACGCCATTATGGCAAATTTGATCTTGGCACATGATTCGCCTGCGGTGGTTGAGGCACGACGATCCCCCGTATTTATCGACGCATATGCCAGCTTGGCATGAGCAAATGTCGCACACGAGTGGCCTGAACTTGGGTGGGTTGCCCTCGCCAGCAAAGAAATTACTCCGGATGGGATGCACACTGGCGGGCCATCCGACTACAGGCTGTACGTTTCGGTTGTAGTTGTCCATTTTAGATAGTTGAAAAGTGAAGAAATCGCTGTTGTTGATTGGTGATAGCGCTATTATTTTGCCGCTGCATCAGCGTATAGCCCTATTCAATTTTGAGGATATTTTTCAGGCGATTAAGTTATTTTGCTGACATCTACTTAACACCCACCAAAACCAATGCTGACGGCGGGCCCCACATGTAGTCGTGATGCTCCCTCCAGTGGTACCAGGCTCTAAATCCACTCCAAACGTTTAGACGATCTAGTTAGTACATCAATTTTCCTTAATAGCGCAATGGCTATATTTATACATTCTCTAAGATAATTGTATAGGAGAGGTTAGCTAAACTCTCATTGGCTGTATTTGTGATGAGTAGAGATACCCGTTTTGGAAGGTTATTGGATGCCACGACTGCGCTATTGAGGCAAATTACTGTACGTGTTGATTATTATACTATTGTGCCTTTACCTACTCCCTCTTTTACATTGCGTTGAAAAGACGCATACCTTCTCCCTCTTTTACATTGCGTTGAAAAGACGCATTCTCGAGTACCGGCTCACTGATGACGGGGGGTAATCTTTAAGCTCCAAAACCATTCCGAAGTGGTTGTGGGCTTTGCACGTGCTGTTCAGAAGTCAGACAAATATATTAACTACCAGGTTAATGATCTTACAACTGCTCCAGTATATTGAATTGAACTTTCTAGTTTATACAAATGGTCATTGTGAGACCCGCGCTTGCACCAGATTTCTAACCTGCTACTACGAGTACGAAAAAAGCTGCCTTAAGAATGCGTAGTTCGCTTGTGGGATCTGTCTGCTAGTCATTAACGTGGACATCATTTCGCAACAGCAACCCATCGAGCTACTCGCCGTCATGTCAACTGAGAAAGAGAAGGCAGCCGCTGTGCTAAACCGCAGCTACGCAGCATTTGTTGCCAGGCGCGAAGCGGAACTTGTCTTCACGTCCCCGGAGGCTGCAGTGAAGTTTCTCAAACCCAAGTTCGATGCTGACCCCAACACCAAAATCCCTCTAGCTGAAGTCAACATGCTTGTGATCGGCAAGGAGAGATTCACGGGCGGCGTCAACATTTGGCTTGCCGCGAAGGCACTTCATCCAATCACCGAGGAGCAGATCGACCAAATCATGGCCATGGACTACCATGGGAAGAGTGAAACGACGTTTCGGCTCTCTGTTTGGGACGGCAACCGGCGTAGCTCGGCCTCCATCGATGCCGACTCTATCCCTGCCGGCGCCGAGATCGTGGCGAAAAACGTCACTGGCATGAAGCTTTACCTCGGTCTGGTGGCGCAGGGAAATACGACGCAAGTCCCTGTTGTCCAGCCTGAATGTGAGGCCGACGGTTCCGACGCTGAGCAGGAACTGCTCGCCGAAATCGAGAAGCCTAGAGCTAAGAGGGCGATCGCTATAAATCCAATTACGAAGCCACGACGCTCGGCATCGGCTTCTTCGTTTCTGAAGCGTGTTCATCTATCCGATTCAGATGACGCCTTCTCCGACTCCGACAATCACGACGTGATGGCCTCACCCCGCGCCAACCACTCCTCCTCGTTGACAACGACTACGCCCCGGAAGAAGAAGGCCGCCCGCTCTGCTGGTGACCACCTCACCGACTCGAAGCACCATTTGAAATTGTCGAGCCAGCACCCCAGGGCAAGCGTAATGTTGCACCACATCGTCGCCTCCAACCGAGCGCGAGGCGCAGCACTAAGAAAAACCCCTCCCCAAAGGATGCTGCGGAGTCCGAGCAGCTGCAAGCGCACTACGACCTGCCCAAAGCGCCCAAGACCACCAGCAAGAAGCGCAAGATGTAGGCATCTTTTGCCTGGCCCTCCTTTGATTGAGTTCCTCATCTACATCCCCATCGCTAGCATTGTTCGTCGTTGAATCCTTTTTTTTATTGTTTTCGGTAAAAAAAATAGTGGGACCTACTTGCTTTGTTTTGTTCATTTGCTGATCACGCTGCCCTTTAGAACGTACGATAAGTAAGCGTGGCGTCCGAAAAAAACCTACTACATGGGCCGTACGAGTGTTACCGCGGCTGAGGGGCGCAATTGTACATCAAAACGACGGTATCTAGCTATGTGCATAGTGGCAGTGGTAGAAAGCTCCTACAAGTGTGTGGCGGAGGTCGCCGTCGCTGATTTGTATCGGATTTTAAATAGGGGCCCAAAAGTGAGCGCGCGGGAGCTGCTAGCTTGGCCGTACGAGTGTTACCGAGGCTGAGGGGCGCAATTGTACATCAAAACGACGGTATCTAGCTATGTGCATAGTGGCAGCGGTAGAAAGCTCCTACAAGTGTGTGGCGGAGGTCGCCGTCGCTGATTTGTATCGGATTTTTAAATTGGGGCCCAAACGTGAGCGCGCGGGCGCGGCTCGCTTGGCCGTACGTGTGTTACCGAGGCTGTGGGGCGAATTTGTACATCAAAACGACGGTATCTAGCTATGTGCATAGTGGCAGCGGTAGAAAGCTCCTACAAGTGTGTGGCGGAGGTCGCCGTCGCTGATTTGTATCGGATTTTAAATAGGGGCCCAAAAGTGAGCGCGCGGGAGCTGCTAGCTTGGCCGTACGAGTGTTACCGAGGCTGAGGGGCGCAATTGTACATCAAAACGACGGTATCTAGCTATATGCATAATGGCAGCGGTAGAAAGCTCCTGGAGGTTAGCTGCTCTGCTTGTACATCGGCAACATGAAGGCGGTAGCGCATTTTAAACGGGTAAATCTTATGAAAAGGAATTTATTAGAATTGTTATGCACACCTAGCTCTCTTATCCTTGTTCGCGACATGCTGGGAAGTTTTGATAATGGGACTGCCCTTCATGATCGCGCGCGCAATCGTCGCCATCTTGATAATGCTTGGCTGTAGGTCGTCCGGGTGAAGCGATGTCCTGTAGAAGCGTCCCTCCTTGCTGTCAAAGTATACCCACGTCCACGCCAACGGACCAACAAGGAGTCCGTAGACGCATGTGCCGGCGGAGGGATTCTGCTGAAGCTTGTTCTGGAGCACCACCTCCGCTGCCAGGAGTAACTGAGCTTGGCCCGAGGAGTAGGAATTTTCTTGGCGCTTCGACTCGATGATGAGGAGCTCTTGGTCGTCCTTCGTCACTACCGAGTCGACAAACCCGTGAACGCCCAGCTTTTTGCTGGTTAGACACTGCTGGCTCGCAATAGCAAATTCGCTGCCGCTGATGCTGAAGCCGCTGTGTCGAAGCACGGTCTTGGACAGCTCGTGAATTTCGCCCTCCGCCCACATCATTGTGTCCTCGTTGGAGGTCGCTAGCATCACCTCGAGCTGCATGTTTAGCGCGCGCTTGGAGGCTTCGGGCAACCGGGACGGCTTGATCTTGAACCCGAGCGTCTTGAAGTTGACTTCGTAAGCCGACCGCACTTCTTCCCACTTGATGTTGCTCAACGCGCGCTTGCGCTTCTCCCCGACCTTGGGGGACGTCTGCAGCAGCCTCTTGAGCTTGGCCAGGCGCTCAGCGTGGAGCTTGAGCGGCGAGCAAGGTGGGGTGGCGACGTCGCAGCTTGGTTCGTCCGGCTCCTGCGGCGCACCCATCGTTGAGCTGCTTCTGTCCGCGGCGCTCTCCTGCTCGCGGCGGTGGCGGTGCTGACGATGTTTCCTTGCCTTCGTGATCTTGCTGCGGTAGCGGGTGAGGGCTGGCATCGGGCCGTCATTTTCAATGAACTCATGGATCGTGGCCGTGAAGCGCGCGCGCCACGTCGCCTCGCCCGGCGATACGTCCTCGCGCCGCTCGTGGTGGCTGCGGCTGAGGCTGCGGCTTCGGTGGCTGAGGGGATGTCGCCTGGCATGCTGGGAGGGGGAGGGAGGGGCTTGGAGGTCTTTGCGCAAAATCGAAACTGATGAACGGACACGCTGATTTGCCTAGAGATAGCCGTCCGATAGCCAGAGCGCCTACAGTACGTGGTGCCTTACCGATCGACCTTATAACTTTAGAATTAATTGGATTTGACTTTGCATAAAAGAGGGACTACATATGACTGTAACTAGGGGACTGGAGTTTCTAAACCAGCTTATCACGCCTAATAAGGAGATGAAACAGATGTATTAATCGTCAAACACGATATTTTGCTATTATTCTATACCAACGCCAGCTCGACAGCCTAGAAGCTATAATTGTGGGGATATGCACTTTGAACGAGGTGGAATGTAACCGTACCAGTATAACGCGCCAGAGACAGGCGGAATAACCTTATTTTTGCTATTATTCTGTATCGGCGCCAGCTCTACGGCCTAGAAGCTATAATTGTGGGGATATGCACTTTGAACGAGGTGGAATGCAGCTGCTCCACTATAATGTGTCAGAGACAGGCGGAATAACCTTATTTTTATTTTGTTCTATATCGGCGCCAGTTCTACGGCCTAGAAGCTATAATTGTGGGGATATGCACTTTGAACGAGGTGGAATGCAGCTGCTCCACTATACTGTGCCAGAGACAGGCGGAATAACCTTATTTTTGCTATTATTCTGTATCGGCGCCAGCTCTACGGCCTAGAAGCTATAATTGTGGGGATATGCACTTTGAACGAGGTGGAATGTAACCGTACCAGTATAACGCGCCAGAGACAGGCGGAATAACCTTATTTTTATTTTGTTCTATATCGGCGCCAGTTCTACGGCCTAGAAGCTATAATTGTGGGGATATGCACTTTGAACGAGGTGGAATGCAGCTGTTCCACTATAATGTGCCAGAGACAGGCGGAATAACCTTATTTTTATTTTGTTCTATATCGGCGCCAGTTCTACGGCCTAGAAGCTATAATTGTGGGGATATGCACTTTGAACGAGGTGGAATGTAACCGTACCAGTATAACGCGCCAGAGACAGGCGGAATAACCTTATTTTTGCTATTATTCTGTATCGGCGCCAGCTCTACGGCCTAGAAGCTATAATTGTGGGGATATGCACTTTGAATGAGGTGGAATGCAGCTGTTCCACTATAATGTGCCAGAGACAGGCGGAATAACCTTATTTTTATTTTGTTCTGTATTGGCGCCAGTTCTACGGCCTAGAAGCTATAATTGTGGGGATATGCACTTTGAACGAGGTGGAATGCAGCTGTTCCACTATAATGTACCAGAGACAGGCGGAATAACCTTATTTTTATTTTGTTCTATATCGGCGCCAGTTCTACGGCCTAGAAGCTATAATTGTGGGGATATGCACTTTGAACGAGGTGGAATGCAGCTGTTCCACTATAATGTGCCAGAGACAGGCGGAATAACCTTATTTTTATTTTGTTCTGTATTGGCGCCAGTTCTACGGCCTAGAAGCTATAATTGTGGGGATATGCACTTTGAACGAGGTGGAATCCAGCTGTTCCACTATAATGTGCCAGAGACAGGCGGAATAACTGTCGCGAGCTGCCCTGGAAGGGACGGCTGTCGCTGCGAGAACGAAGTAGAATGGTACGGACAGGTAGGAGCTGTAGAAATACAACAGAGTCAAATGCAAAGATTAGAGGATGTTAGCAACTTCGTAATTCACGACTCGAATTTACGGTCAACATTTTTATGTGTTTAGTTAAGACGAAATCGTCGACAGTGTTAGCATTCTCGTATCTGCCCGTTTACGAAATCCAACTGACTCCCAGCGATAGAGGCCGCCCTGCCGACACGAGATCCCTGTATCCGATGACATGCTGCTTTGCTCTGTGAGCAGCGCCCCGAGTCACTGATCATTCCAGGAGTTAGAGGAGTACAGCGATGCGTGGTGGAAGACGTACTTCCGCTTCACCAAGGATGAGATTCGCGCGCTCAGCACAGCACTACATTTTTCGACGTCATCGCTCGCGATAGAATAAACCGCTACAGTATCGATGCGCTGTACATCTTCTTAGGTTGACGTGTCGAAACCAATAGTACGATCACGGAACTCGGAATCACTTCTCTAACCTATTTTACTTAATGCTGCTCTTTGTGCTCAATGACTGCCTACTCTACGGCGACACGCCGTTATGACTTGAAACGCGCAGCCGAATCGTCATCCTCCTCGTGTGCCTCGCTGGAAGAGGCAAGGACGTCACACGGATGGGGGCATGAGACTGGATGAGGTGGCACGGCGCTACACGTACTGTACCTGCAAGCGCCATGCCATGGCGGCCACGGTGCTCGAGGGGGAGATGCAGGATGAGACTAACGAGCCAATCAGAAGGCTTGGAGTCTCGTGAAAAAGCCTTACGAGTTTATCGGGAGATTCCGTACTAATACGACTCCCCTCTTACAAGTTCGGGAACATAGACAGCGCTGGTGGAGTGTCTTTGTCCCCAACTCGTAAAATACCAATTTGCTAACATCCTCTATTTAACTTGTTGTTTCCACGGCAATTTCACGACTGACCTACTTACCCGGCACGGAGCACTTCGCTCCGCTCTCTCTTCTGCTTCTCTTCAACTAGAGCGTCGTCACTCCGCCGCTCTTGCACCCACCGTCGCTTCTCAGGCACCCCTCGCGCTTGGTTCGCGTCAGGGCTCACGCCCCGAGCCACGCCGCGCCCGTGACCTCCGTCCTCTGCCTTCACGCCACCGCCCACTCGCGGAACATGCCACTGCTTCCACCGCGACTCTTCACTCTCGCAACTGGCCCGCCGCCAGCTAATCCTCGCCAAAGTCCGATGACTGCTCGGCCAGCTCATCCTCGTCCAGCTGTTCTTCTAGCAGTAGCTCACGAGTCGATAAGCGGATAGCAGGAGGACAGTCGCGGCCGTACCCGAGACGGTGGCCACCGTTCCTACTCGGGACATCCTCCCCGACTGAAACTCGACGTCCTCGTCGAGCAGCCAATTCCTCTTTGCTCATCCTCATCTTGGATCGAAGAGGTCGCTGCTCAGCACGCAGTCCACGCAGAGTCCGCACGGGCTTCCTCTCGCCGACACAGCCGTCAGCCCGCCAAAACGCCTCACTTAGGCGCTCGGCCTGCTGTAGCTCTTCGACTTCCTGGAGCCAGTCCGCATATCTGTCCTTCGCCATCTTTGTCGGCGACCGTCCTCCGGACGCCTCCTCGTAGCACTTCAGGAGGTGGCTGGCGACTCCCGGGGCTCAGTCCTCCTTCGGAGGTCAGCCCACCGTCAGCTAGTATGTAGTTCATAGTCAGGAGTAGCACCCCGACGCCCACTGCTCCTTGGCACAGCTTCTCGAAGAAGTCATAGACGTAGACGACGGTGTAGAACACCGCGTATGTCAGCAGCGACAAAAACGCCCAAGGTCCTCGACCCACGCAGCTCTCACGATCGACCGTACGCCGACACTCGGCCCTCGAGACTTGCCAGTACTTCACGGTAGACTTGCAGGCCAATTCGAGCACGTCTGGCAAGAACACGCACCACAGTGCGTGGTACGCCTCCAACCACTTGTACATCAGTCGGCCTAAGCCATCCTTGTGTTCGCCACGAGCCTTGAGCACCACCATAGGCGTAGCCCAAAGGGCTTCAAAAGCCTTCCACCGACGCTCAGCAGCCGGTCTCCCTCGCACAGACGAACCGTTCACAAATCGGCGGTACCTCCGCACGCACACTTGCAGTAGCGACAGCCACTTGACCGTGAAGCCGAGCACGGCTCCGATCAATCGACCGGCAACACGCCACAGTGGCCTCGTGATCACGCCTCCCACCGCCCCGGTCAGCACCAGTAATACGGCCGGCCAGTGGTTGCGCAGCAGCCACCACACGAGTTTCCCAGGAACAGCGAGTTCCACAAGCACCACTCCGTGACTTCAGTCACCGTCTCCAAGTCCAACATGGTGTCAAACTCGAAATGCCCTCGACTTCACGCCCCGATCGAGGCTGCCGGCAGCTCCCGCCGTCCACTTTCCGCATCGTACGTATCAATCTGTTGCCAACCAACATTCCGTTACTCCTCGTCAATCCACTTGGTCCATCAGTCGACCGTCTCACGCCGACCGTACCCTTCTCATTTCAAGGAAAGTGACTCCGGCAACGGCCGAGTCACGGCACATCAACAGTAGCAACGGCAACTTGCCTCGTCCTCATTCCAGCTTTCGCCGAAAAGAGGTCAAGACCCCCGCAAGCTCCCTCAGCCACTCCTCTGTCCACATGGCCAAGTCCCGCGACGTCAACAACGAGGCCGTCATGCGCCGGCTCCGTGCGCGCCTCGATCGCCGGTCCCGGGGTTCGGACGCTGAAGCCGATGCTCAGCTCCATGCCCAGGTCGACTTCTACGTCCGCCTGCGCGCTGCGCTCTTCGCCAACAGCGGCTCAACTAACGTGGACGCCGTGGACGCCGTTGCCGTAGCCGTCCTCGCGGACGACGCACTTCTCCCCGTCGAGCTGCCCGAGACGGTGACCCTGCTGCCCCTGCCCAACTCGTTGCACGTCGTTGCCGCGCCGCCGCATGACCTGTTCACCGTGCCCCCACCGCCGACACGCTCGTCCAGCAAGCGTCCGACCTCTCGCAGCGCCTCCAAGCCCTCCGTCCAAGAAGCAACGCAAGGCCAAGGCAGCGGTGCAAGACGACGATGACTCAGACGACGAGGACGCCGACAACGACGACGTCGGCACGGAGATGTACGAGTTTCCGTTACCCGACACGTGCCCGGCCGCCATCCGTCGCGATATCAACAAGATCATCAGGTTGGCAGACGCTCAAGGCAAGACTCCTCCCGCATGGCGTATCCGTGGGTTGGTCAGCGAGCCTGGTACGACCCGCAGGAGCACCCCGAGTTGCACGTAGCGCACTGGCGCTTCTGGGATGCACTGGCGTGACGTCTTCTTCGCCTGCGCGCTGTACGCGCCCTCCGATGAATGCACAGCCCGCCGCAAGAAGAAGTCGAACGCCGGCCAAGCTCGACTCGTCTTCGCCAGCCTCAACATCATCGACCTCGGCTTCTACGGCTTTCTCGACGTCTTCGAGAACGCGACCCACGACAGCCTCATGTGGCTCGGCGGCAAGGCGGCACGGCGGTCGACAGCGGCGAAGGCGAAGGGCGCCGACTCGACCGTGGCAACGGACCTCGGCACGCTGTTTCGCACCGAGCGCGGCCGCTACGACTCCATCATCGCCCGAGCTCTCGATCCGTATGAGGACGGTTACCGGTCCATCTCCGATCTCCTCGAGCAGACCGACGCGCTGAACCCGACCAAGGCCCCGCACCTTCGACTCAGCGACGAGGCTCTCGCCCGTGTAGTCATCGACGTGGCCGGCGGCCCCCGCCCAACCCGTCGTGGGTCGGCAACAAGAGTGCCGGCACGTGGAAGATCCTGCTGGGCGACGCCCGCATCCGTGCTCTCGCCAAGAAGCTCTCGCCTCTCGTCAAGAAGGGCAAGCAACCGTTCCCGGCCCAGAAGCCGTACAACGAGGACAAGGAGCAGCGCGACGACTACTCCGACTTCGAAGATGATGAAGACATGTTCACTGTGCTGCCCCCGACGCCGCACCTGGACGAGGAAGACGACGGCGAGCCTGAGGAGCTGGACGAGAAGCTGCCCGAAGCCGAGGCCGATCAAGGCCAGGAGGAGGACCTCGAGCAGGAGCAGGACGACCCCGAGGCTGATGAAGATCGCAGCTCCGGCGCCAACACCGAGCCCACGGACGACGACCCGAAGGCCAGCGCCGGCGACGAGGACGACGACACCCCTCCCAAGAAGAAGAGCGCTTCGGCGGCCTCTTCCAAGTCCAAGTAAGCTCCAACCGTTTTCTTAGGGACGCTTTACTTATCCATTCACTTTTCCTTCTCCAATACTGCTAGCGCCCCTCCATTAACCCCCAAACCGGAGCCTCAAAAGTTTTTTCATATGCAGTATTCAGCTTAATTAGACTTAGCTTTTGTATATGATGGGATAGGGCTTACTGTGGATAGCAGCAGTCCAGTTCCAAAGATGTGCTTAACTTGCATATAAACTGCATGTAGAGGCTTTGAGTAGCTGTCCCATGCTGCATTATGCACCTTAGCGTTGAAATGGACAGGGCAACAGATCTGACTCTCCGAACAGAGCCGGCAGACCCCAGCATTCTCCTTTTCAAAATTTCATAATTTCAAACTTCCCATACAAACTTGCCTATTCAGAGATGGTGTGTCACCTCTACATCTAACGCAATCAGTGTACACGAATCGGCCGATTTTTTGCTCAATACAAAACCCAAATGAAAGAAATAGTCAGTGAGAGCATATGCTTGAACACACGTCTAGCAGATAAAAGAAAGGCACGAATGGTGCATGCCAAGATGTGCAATAACATCACGCAATCCTGTGCATTACGAATGCAAAACAAGTAATCATATCAATGATGCATATATGCAGCTTAAGGACAGCCTAATATTCAGCTTACGGCCTATGGACTAGTTCTGCGCCGCTTGGTTGAAGCAGGAGTGCTTGGCGTGCCAGGGGACGATGGAGTGCTCGGTGGAGCTGATATGTTCGGCTGCCGAGACGTAAGGCGATGATGATCGTTGGCTTGCGTCTCACTCGAATGTTTCTCGCGTTGTCAACCGGAATCAGCTTTCCTTTTGACCACTCCTTGTGCCAAATATCCCAGCAAGTCATCGCCACTTCACGTACTTTGGGGCGGGCTCGCATGCAGAAGAAGATTGGGCCGGTGTCATTACAGTCGCCGCAGAAGTACGTAGTCGTCGAGGCTCGCTGTGTCCCCGTACGCAGTACCGAACACACCTTACAAGCACGCTGTCGCATCTTCGCTTGGGTATCTGCGTTGCGCCACTCATCCACTTGGCGCGCAGTGTGAGGTCGTCTGGCGTCCGCCAGTCGAAATGGGTTCGTACGCGGGGTCTCCGGGCGGCGCTGCGTGCCAAACGTGTTGTCCTCGTACATGTCCGTGGCGTCCAGATTGCACAGCTGCAAGTGCAGCTTCTTCATGTACTTCACATGCGTGAGCGGGCGGGACGACTTGTTCCTGTGATATGCCTTGTGAACTATGTAGCCATTCACGATGGCCAAATCGATAACGCCGAGGACGAGCGACTTGTAGTACTTCTTGAAGCGGAGGGCTCGCTGCATTGAGTAGCGCTGCAGGCGCAGCTGGTCGTGGGCATCCACGCCCCCATGAAGGCGTGGTAGTCTTTGATAACGCGGGGGCAAGGCACCCTCACCTGCGTCGCGCCGTCCTGCCGTGCAACACGATCGAGCTCATGACTACCACCGGTGCACAGGAAATGCATAGGACGCGAGTCCCACCAGCTGATGGCAGCCATGTTTGGAACCAGCTTGGACATTGCAATCTTGAATGAGCCCCGCGCAATGTCCGCCGGGCGTGTCGTCTTCTTTTCGATCACCTTGCAGTAGCCGAGTCGGTTTGTCATTATCGTGCCGACACAGTAGAACCCCATGAGCAGGAGCTGAATCGCTAAGGCCACGGATGTATAGAAGCGGTCAACCACGACCAGCCTCATGCCCTGCTTCTTCGAGTCTGGTCCAAACACTTCCAGCAGATTTCGCACGACCGCCGCTGGCCCAGCCTTCATGTCGGTCTTGTGCGCATCAATCGCGTGCTGCTTCTTGCCACAGTAGATCTCAAAGCTGTCGATATTCAGTTTAAACAAGACATATTTGTAAGGTTAAACTGCATAATGCAATGTAATGAAATGACACAACCAAAAACAATCCGTACCGAATGCAGTAGGCTGTGACTGCAGTGCAGAGCATGAAGAGCTTGGTGCCCCACTTGTGGGGCTTGTCCTTCAAGTAGACGCGCATCTTGTTGAACGAAGATCGACTTGGCAGCACTGCTTCATCAAACGCCAAGTGCGATGGAGCAACGTATCCACGCGCAAAGGTCCGCTGCAGAGCTTCGACGACCTTGCGTATCTTCCAGGCGCGGTCAGTTTGAGCTCTGGGGTCGCTGTTGGGGTTGAAGTGTAGATTACGAGAGATCTCCATGAATCGATCTCGTGGCAGCACCGACCCGAAGCACCCACGCGAGATAGCACCCTCATCCGTGGTCTTCCAGTGGTTGGCCAGCTTCTCGCGGTTCGGCGCAATAGCTCTGGCAATTAGCAGGCCATCGAACTGACCCAGCTCATGGGGCAAGATGGGCTTCATACCTTCCATTTCGTGTTGGATGTCACGCCGTGGTTTCTTCGGCAACTTGTCGTTGAGCCGTCGCTTGGCTCGATAGCGGCGATAGGCTTCGTCCACTCGAAGCGGAAGCATCTCACGATGATACTCGTTCGAACAGGCAGCAATGTGCTGCCACAGCACGACGGGCATGAAGTAGAAGAATAGAGCGATGGGGGAGTCGCCCCTTCGAAGCACTTCAGCCGTAGGCCCCGAGTAACCTTGGCGAAGACCGGGGTAGCTTCCGGCATCATTCACAGGCTCGTAAGGCGTCATGAGATAGTCGTAGGTGTCAGGCTGAACGCCATCCTCCCAACCCGTCGCACTCATGTTCCGCAAGACATCGTTCTTCAGGTTACCTGCCAGCACTTCGTCCTCCCCACCAAATTGCGACAGAAAGTTCTCCGCGAAGAGAACCTCCGCTGCGATATCTTGCTCGGTCTGCTCGGGGTCGTCGACAACGTCATCAGGGGCGCAAGAAGCGTCCACATCTTCGTCTGACCCGTACTCGCCAGTCTCGACATCGTCCTTCTCTGCTTCATCGCCAGAATCCATGGAGCCAAACTGGGGCACGCTATCTCCATCCGCCACAACATTCAACGCGTCCGTGCTGCCTGCCAGCAACTCATGGCCGAGTGCGCCAGCTTCGGCTTCTTCTTCGTCGTCGCCGTGGTCCTCTACAGTAAAGCAGCAGTAAAACAGAATGCAACATAACATTCACCATAATATTCAGTATACAATGCAGCATAAGGGACAGTATTAGAGACAGCTTACCGTGTTCATGATCACTGGGTGTGTACACGGACTCGACAGGCTCGTTGTCGGGGATCTCGGTGACGTCTGACGGTGTGTCATCGAACACGGACGCATCTGAATCTTGGACATGAGGTGACATTGCCAGCAGTGTTGTTGGGCTGCGAGGTCGAGGCAGCGTACTCGCCATCGGGCTAGCACTCCGAACGAGGGAGCGCCGTGCTGGTAGTTTGCCCTTCGCTGGACGAGTGCGTGCGAGCGGTGGGGTTGTTGGAGTTGTAACAACCTCGCGCTCTCGATCTTGCGTCTCCGCTCGAGGAACATCCGACTGTGTTGAGGCTTGAGTTGCAGCAGCACGAGTTGCAGCAGCTTGAGCTACAGTAGGAACTCGACTTGCAGGGTTCGTGGCCGATTGGGCTCGCGCCTCGGCCCTTTCGATATCAGCGAGGTAGTTCAAGCGCACGAACTCAGCTGCAGCGGCAAGTTGCGCGTCACCAGGAGCGGCGCGGGGAGGAGTGGGTAGCGGGGCACTTGCTGCTGGGGCACGAGAGCTATTCCGAAGCACTACACACAGTACGCAACGATAACTTAGAATAACATCAATAACAGCAAAAGCCCTTTGAAACATACCATTTGCGTAGTATTCCAGTACTGCCTCCTCGCCTCGGAAGAAATGAACGCCTTCCGTCCCGCTTGAGCTCTCGCCTGGTCGAACGTAGAAGTAGCGGTCGTCGAGACTGCGCCGTGGAGGCGGCTTCCGCGTCCACCCCTTGCCCTTGAGCTCCCGCCACACCGACTTGAAGGAGAGATCACGGCCTGTGACCTCGTAGTCGCGCACTACCTTCCCGAGCGCTTGCACTATTTCCAGGACCGACGACTTGAGCTTTGGCCGCGAAAAATTCTTGAATGAGGAGATTTTGAAAAAGCGGGGGACGGTCAATCAGGGGCCACTCGTTGGGTTGTCCGCCGAAAAGTAATACGGATCAGTTGCAGTTTCCCAAACAGCCTCTCATATTCAATATTCCAAAAAATGAAAAACACTGGTCCTTGTCCACATGAAAATAAAAAGACGCGTACAGAAACTAAACAAAGGCTTGTCTTGAAATTTGTATACCCTCGTGTCGGGGGAAAGGACACCCATACAAATTTTAAGTCAAAAATCGCTTAAACTGAATATATTCAGTTTAAGTGGAAAGGCTATGCTGCATTATGCAGCATCCGGGTTGGAGGGGTTAATGAATTCAAATTCAAATCCAACCACATAACTCCATTTCCACCGTTCCGTGCTCGAGTTCCAAACGACCGTATCACCACCACCCACGACCGTTATTCGGACCACGAACAACACCCCCCCCCCATTGACACTGCTACGCCATGAGCAGGTCTTCGTCCTCCACTTCCTCGTTTGCCTCTTCCAGGCGAGAGCTGCGTCGTAGCTCAGGCAGGCGCCGCTTCTTCCTGTCGGCTTGCTCGAAAGCCGTCACCAAATCACTGTACTCGGGCATTACATCGCCCGGAGGCACCCAATGAATTTCAAAATTCGCCGTGATCACCATGTATTCCACGGTACGGTCAACCACTCGTTTTGCAACGATTTCCAGCAGCGGCGAAGTAACCCCCGTGAGGGCCGTATCCCCGCGACCTATGGTCACCCGCTCCGTGAAACTAGACGCAGGTAAATCTCCCTCGGCCAGCGGACCACCCTCAATCTCCTCCCCTTCTTCCACAATCCCATCAGGTACCTCATCCATGTAGGGCCGCGTCCAGCGACCTCGGAACCTTTTCAGCCGGTTGACGTTCACCGTGACGACCTTGTCAGGGTGCGTCGGAATATCAACTCGGTAGGCGTTCTCGCCCACCTTGCCCACGACACGGTACGGACCGTGCCACGCGAATGCCAACTTCTTCGTCCTCGCTTCACTTCGCTTCTTCCGGAAGCCCAAACAGGATCCCCAATCTCGTACTGCACCGCCACGCGATCGCTCAGCCGCTGCTCATGTCGGTCCTGCGCCTTCAGAAGCTGCCGCTCAACCAAGTGACGCGAGTCACGCAAGGTACGGTAGAGCTCTCGACGGTACGCAGCCACCTCATTACTCTTCCACTTCTTGCCCAAGTTCAGAAACGCGACATCCAGCGGCAACACCGGATCGCGTCCGTAGAGAGAGAAGAAGGGCGAGTCGCCCAAAGCTTCGTGGTAGGCCGTCCTATAGGCAAATAACACCCTCGGCAAATATATAGATCCCAATCCGTTTGAGCCTCACTCACGTGCATCTTCAGCATGCCCATGAGCGTCCCATTAAAGCGCTCGACCAGTCTTTGCGTCTGCGGATGATACGCGGATCCAAACAGCTTCTTGACCCCTAGAGTCTGGTAGAAAGACTTCGCAATCTCCGATGTAAAGTTTCGCCCATTGTCACTCAGCAATCGCGACGGAACACCGTGACGTGCCACGACACCGTTCACCATCACCTCCACAAAAGTCACCGAATCCAGGCGAAGCACCGCGAACGCCTCCGCCCACCTCGTAAAGTAGTCGACAAACACCAGAATGTACTTGTTCCCTCGCTCCGTCACCGGCAACGGACCCACAGCGTCCACTACTAGCATTGAGAATGGCCCCGAGAGGTCCGCCACAGGCATTCGCTGCATCTGGCCGGCCTGCCACGGTCTCGAGCCCTTTCCACTGCCACACCGTGTACACTCGCGGACATACTCCGTGACGTCCTTCCTCCAGCTCGGCCAGAACGCGTGCCTCCTCACCTTCTCGAGCGTCTTGGTCAGCCCAAGTGCGAAGACAGCACGTCGGCGTGACAGTAGTGTAGGACGGTCTCCACGTACGGCAACGGCACTACCGGGACGGTCAAGGACCGAGCAGGTCCGACCCGAGCCGGCAAGTGCACCTTCCTCATCAGCAAACCGTTCTCTACTACATAGCGGGACCTCATCTTCACAATCGTCGCCCGGAGGAACGGATCCAAGGGCAGCGCACCGTCCAACAGGAACGCCTCGAGCGCCTTGATCCAAGGAACCTCCTGCTGCGCTTCCACGAACTGGTCGTAGTCGAGCCCGAATCGGTCCACGGGAGTCAGAGGGGTGTCTCCCAATGGGTCCCCACTCGCAACTTCATTCGGCTGGTCGGGGAACTCGTCATCGACATGTCCGTCGGCACGCTCGCCTCCGACACCCAGGTCCCCGCCCACTCCTGTCTGCTCCCGACTGACGTCGGACGCGCGTCATCGACCGTGTCTTCCGGATTCAGCAGGTCACGCATCGAGAGCGCGGCCACCGTGTCCATAGGTAACCTAGACAGACCGTCCACATGCCCCAGCGAAGTACCAGGCTTGTGGTGCACCTTAAACTGCAAATTAGAGAGTTCCATAGCCCACCGTGCCAACTTGGCGTTCGTAGTGCGATTGCCAGGACTGAACACCCACGTCAGTGCCTGGTGATCCGTGTACAGATCGAACTCACGCTTGTCGAGATAGCATCGGAACTTCCGAGTTGCCCATACAACACCCCAGCATTCAATCTCGGACATACCATCTTGCTTCGTGATCCAGTTCTTCTGGGACCCAGTCAACAACTTGCTCGCGTAGGCCACCACGCGGTCGCGGACGTCTACCTCCTGCATGACCGCATACCGCGACGAGTCAACGTATAACTTGAAGAGCTTCTTACCGTCGGGATAAACCAGGATCAGTGGCTTCATGAGGGCCCGCTTCAGTTGCCGAAAGGCACCTTCACAGTCCTCGCTTCACTCGAACGGAGCGTCCTTGACCTTCAAGCGTTCCAAGGGCGCCGAGATCGAGGCGTACCCCGGAATGTAGCGACGGAAGTAACTCGTCAGACCCAGGAATGACCGGATGCCGTGAACGTCCACCGGACGCTTCACGTTCAGAACCGCCTTCACCTTCTCAGGATTAGGTAGAATACCAGTAGGCGTGACGATATGACCCGAAAATGCAACTTGACTCCTTCCCCAGTGGCACTTCTTCATCTTTAACTTGAACCCCGCCTGTTGAAAGCGAGTCAGCACTTGACGCACACGCACCAGATGCGTGGGGAAGTCCTTGCTGAAAATCACGCAGTCGTCCAGATAGACAAGGCAAATACGCCACTTCAGATCCACCAGCACGGTCTCCATCAACCGTTCAAACGCAGGTACTACGTTACAGAGTCCAAAAGGCATCACCAGCCACTCATACAGACCGTATTTGCATGTAAAAGCCGTTTTGGACACGCTGTCCGGATGCATGGGCACGTTCCAATAGCCAGAGGCAATATCGATCGTCGAGAACAGCTGAGCGTCCCCCAGTACGTCCAGGATGTCGTCAATTAACGGCATGGGGTAGCAGTCCTTCACCGTAACCGAATTCAACTTACGGTAATCAATGCAGAACCGTATCCCGCCGTCAGGCTTCCGAATCATCAGGACGGGGCTCGCCCACGGACTGTTCGACGGACGGATCAGGTTCAACTCCAGGTACTGTTGGATTTCGGCCTCCATGATTTCCCCTTCCGCCAACGAGACACGGTATGGCGGCTGCTTTATCGGCGCACTGTCGCCGGTGTCAATCTTAAACTGCAGCAGGTCCGTACGTCCCGGCGCCTTCGAGGACTCCACGAACATCGAGTGGAAGCCGTTCAGCTCGGTCTGGAACAGCTCCTTCTGATCCTTGGACAACTTAAGTCGGCCTTCATGTCGTTTCTCTTGTCGGGCGGGATGTCAGGCTTCGAGGCCTTCACCTTCTCACCTACACCCTCCTCACGCTCTTCCGACACACATCACATTCGCCCCGCCCGCCTCATTGGCTTCGGCGGGTACGGTGCTCCCAGGAGTTCGCCGATAGAGGCTCGAACGCGGACTCGGGGATCACGGACGTGCTGGCCACGACCATCCCCTTGCGAATCCAGTACTCGACCGAGGACGCGTTGCATACTTCGACAATCACGCGGCCATCCTCCATTTGCGCCATAATCTACCGCCAACGAGTCATTGGTGCCATCACTAGGGGTCGTGTAGCCACGGCTAGCGGGCTATGGTGGGCAAGGCGAGAATCGGGACCGAGGCCTTTTACGCGATTTCAGCCTGTGTGAGTTGGCGCATTGGTTGCATTTGGCCCGGGCGAGACCATTTGCGCCATAATCTACCGCCAACGAGTCATTGGTGCCATCGCTAGGGGTCGTGTAGCCACGTAGGGGTCGTGTTGCCTCGGCTAGCGGGTAATGGAGGGCAAGGCGAGAATCGGGACCGAGGCCTTTTACGCGGTTCCAGCCTGTGTGAGTTGGCGCATTGGTTGCATTTGGCCCGGGCGAGACCATTTGCGCCATCACTCACACACTAGGCTCACTCGAGTCTGAAATTCAGGGGCCTGAGACTCACACAAACGCGCACCACCTCCCGTACAGGAGGAAAATACAATCACTATCAGTTACCTTTCCCTTCACACAAGCAGTCAATACACAATCCTGGAGGCGACTACCTAGCACCCCAGAATACCCTCTGGAATAATATGAAATGGGCTACCACGAGCACAGCAAGTGACCCAACTAGGATATGAAATAGGTGGATCACTCCAGGATGCTCCAGGCCGTCACTGGTCCCCACCTAACTGGACTTGAGTTTGATGGAGTCTACACAGACGGCTGTCCTTCGCCGTTGATGTGCCCTTAGCGTCCCGCGGTCGTAGTCTCGGGTCCTCCGGATTTCCGTCGGCAGGCTTGGCCGAAGTCACTTGCGCAGTACAGGGAAAATTGAACTCTGTTTGTCTTTTATCAGCTACTTCTCTCTCTTACTTCTTTCTTTCTTCTGCATTCTTCTACGGGCAAATATCTTCATTTCACTATGCTGGGGTCCAATATCTTGTCTTCAGTATACCTTATATTCAGCGGTCCAGACTTGCGATCGGCTTGCGATTCCATCGTCGCAAGGCGTCCAAAGTACCAAATGCGGGTCCTTGGACTTGGGTTTGTATGGTTCTTCGTTCCCTCTCGACTCCTCGAAAGTATCCAGTTAGCAGATCTACAGTCGTATCTTCAAGGTCACGCATCACTTTGATTGCAGACCGATTCCGGACTGACTCGAAAACTCAGAGATTCATGATACTCTGGATCGGTCTCTGGAATTCACTGGAACTCAGGGGAGTCTTCTGGGAACCTTGGTGATTCTTGGGTGTTGGCTTGGGAGACACTTGGATTCAATGTGGGGAGTCTGGATTCATGGTCACACTCAGGATTCCTCGTGTCAACAGCAACTTCTCGGAATTCAGGAGGATCCTCAGGAGGTACCTCTTCAGTTTGAGTTGATGCATCTTCAGCGAACCGCACACGACGCGCCTCTGGTTTTCTGAGAATCGAGGCCAGCAGTGCCATGTCGGGTCCCTTCGCAGGTCGCGACAGAACCTTCTTAGGCCACTGATACTCTGGGGTCCCCACACACGATGGCTCCAACGCAGCTAAGCGCTCTGCACGCAGTCGTCCCTCGCGCTATTGAACACTCTCCAGAATGAGAGTTTGCCACTCACGATACGCAAAGGAACCGAGGCGTACGAAGCGCCCAGCCCGCGGAAAGAAGCCGTATTCCACGATTCGGGCGACCGGAGTTCGGTTGTGAATCCAGACATCCTTGTCGGAGATGTTGACCACCTTCACAGCGACCGGCCAAGACCTCGACGCGTAGATCAGGCGCGTTACCCAGCGGTCACCGCGTCCTGCCCACACAACCTCACGCTGTGGGTTCGTCGCTCCATACGAAATCTTCACCACCTTGGATCCCCCAGGGACCAGGTACCAGCTTCCCGTAGTTTCCACGGGCATGTCGACACCCAGGCGATCCTCTGGATTCCAACCACACATCATAATCGCTTCTTCATCCGGGAGCGTCACGAGACCTTCCCGAATGCTGATCCGCACTCCAGCCGCAAACATGAAACTCATACCTAGAAGTACTTCGATCCCTTTGCCGATGTTAGCTACCCAGATATCTAGGAGATACACCACTCTCGGACAGAGAGTGATCTTCACCTGGGCACTGGCGCCGATATACGTCGGAACACCACACCACGGGGTCCAGACACCTTGGTTTGTTTGTGTGACTTGAGTCTGAGCCCGAGCTTACGCGCTAAGTCGAAACTCACAATATTCACAGTCGCATCGGTATCCAGGAGGACTTTCGCCCGGCAATCGTTCACGGCACCATGCACCATCACCACATCACGTTTCTTCGGATCAGGATCGTTGTTTTCTCACCATCCACAGCGTTCCCCAAGGTTCAGCTTGTACTCCGTAATTTCTCCAGAGTTCACTTCTCCAGGGTTCACTTGCTCAGGACGTTGAAATTCAGGGGAATTCGTGAAATCCTGAATCAAAGTAGACATGCATTGTTGGTTATCTTGGATCCTTGTTCTCAGCTCCGGGCCTACATACACTAGAACACATAACTCTGGGGCCTTCCTCAGCCCGGCGCGTACTGGGTCCCCACCCAGCGGGCTTATTGGTTTGACGGCCTCCCAGAATTTGCTTCGCCATTCAGAAGTTTATCCAGAATTTGGCTCGGCATGTCCTTCAGTGCACCTTGGCGGGCGAGCTTCTTCACAGCTTCCAGCGTTTTCCAGTCTTCACAGGGTCTTCCGAGATGCAGCTTGTCACAATTCTCACACGGTTGCGCACGGCACATGTGTGTCGGATGACCCGTCTCGAGGCAGCGATCACACTTCATGTCCTTCCAGCAGTTTTCCTCTGGGTGTCCCCACTTGCCGCACTTCTCACAGAGCTTGTCCCAATTCGGATTCTCGCGACGAGGCGAACGAAATCCAGAGTTCATGTTCGATCCTGGTTGGGCATTTGGTGGGCGCCATCCCATGTTATCCATCACACGATAAACCTCATTCGTCAGCGTCTGAGTCCATTCCGTATCCTTCATGCTCGTCGACCCGCCAGTGTTAGACGTGACAGTGTCTTCTCCAGAGATTTCTCGAAATGACCCTGAGTTCGCGCTTGAAGTTCGGGTTGATACTCTGGGTTCATCCAGGATTTCCTGAAAACGAGCGTGAGTTTCAGAGTCTTCTTCCGACTCAGAGTCAGAGACGTCACCCCTAGTCACATACGCGCCTCCAGCACGCTTCGGCTTGAAACGCCCGTGAGGGATGTTGTCGGCACGAAAGTCGCGGACTCTGAGCGGCGGCGCATCCTGGTCACTGCGACATCAGACTTCTTCATCTTGCTCCAGAGCATACTCCAGATCGGCGATGCTTCTGAATCTCTGGCCCTGCAGCGACGTCTTGAGGCGCGTGTCCCTGAGTTTCGTGATGAACCTCCGGATGTGCTTCTCCAGGTGCTTCGATTACTTGCGAAAGTCAATATCCGCTTTACCGGCAGCGGAATTCAGACGATAGAAGAAGTCCAGAGCACTCTCTGAATTCCTCATTTCCGTGGTGAAGTAACGCTCAGAGTACGACGAGCGCGCTTTGCAGTACTTCTTCCTGAACGCAGACGCCAACTCCTTCCAGTCACGCTGAGTGTGCTTGGGCAGCTGGTTGAACCAGTCACGCGCAGCTCCAGAGAGTTTCAACTTGAGCTCCTGAATTCGCATCTTCGTGGACCACCCTCCTCGAGCAGTCATGTTCGCGAAACGCTCCCACCAATGCACACGTTCTCTGAGTGACACCTTAGTATCGAACTCACCCAGAGTATTCGAGTTGATGTATGGTCGGAACGTCAGAAGCGTGGTGCCAGCTTGAGCCGCAGAGGCTGCCGTCAGGTTAACTCCAGAGTTCTCATCCGAGCTGTCATCGCTTTCAGAGGACGAGCTGTCATCGCTAGAGACAGAACTCGGGTCCGAGTCTGAGGGCGGGTTGAAATCTTGGCGCTACTTCTTCTTTCGCTGGTTCTTCTTGGACGTAGAGCGCTTGGAGTCGGTCCTAGAGTCCTGCGAGGCCTTTGAGGCCGACGTCTTCCTGGAATCTGAAGTCTTCTCCAGAGGCACAGGCTCCTGCTTGATATCCTGCGTCACCTTGGTCTCCGTAGCGCCATGTCCTCGCTTGACATGCTTCGTTCTGCCGGAAGTGTCGGCGGAATGCTGCGCGAGGGTCACTTTTAGCTGGGAGGCGGCGACTTCGGAAGTGTTCTTCAAATCAGCTGTCTCCCGTCTCTGCCCTGCGACACTTGCGTTCTCATTGATTACGCCACTGAACTCCTGGGGTCGGGTTGCGATTTCAGGGTTTTGAGCCACTGACGACCTCACATTGGTTGCCAAATCAGGGGTAGCGGTCGCACGTCGCGCTTGAACCTGGGCCAATGTTGCTCGAAGGTCGCGCACTTGACTGGCGTGAAAGCGCTGGATATTCTGGGAAGACTCACGCTCCTGCTCTCTTGCGGCTTCGGTTTCCTGGACCTTCTGCTCCAGAGACGCCACTTGTGCTTTCCAGTTCTCGTACGTCTCCGAGACCCAGCGCGCACGCTCAGCGTCTGCTTCGGCTTCACGCTTCTTCCAGCGTTCAGCGAATGCGGCCTCCAGGTGCTCGCGTTCCAGGCGTGCATTCTCAGTGAAATCCTGAGTCGCACTCTGGATTCTCGCGGAATCCTGAGTTCGGCGGACTTCTGCTTCTTGCGCACGCCGTTCAGCTTCTCCTCGGGCGATCTCCGCGTGAACCAGGCGATCGGTGAGCTCCTGGATTTGGCGACGCGCGTCCAAGTCACGTTGTTCCCTGAGTCGCTCGCACTCCAGAGCATCAAGGCGTTTCCTGGCGAGGAACTCGCGTTGCTCCTGTTCCATGCGGGCCTGCCACTCCTGCTGCTGTCGTAAGACATTCAGCTCGATTTGGGCGGGCCCGGACTTTGCGGACACGGACGAAGCTGACCCAAGACTTCTGGATCCACTCGAGCGGCTCGACACAGCTGATCCTCTGGATTTCATCGAGCGTCGCGAGCGTGCCTCACTCCTAGAGCTGTGGTGTTGACTCCGCTCATCTGCTCTGACATCCTTAGGACCGCCAAATCCGGAAATCGGGGCTGGTTCCTTGAGTTTCGGCTCGGCCGCTGTCGATGGAACTCTGTAGAGGATTGCCTTCCTAGGAGTGATCCCTGGATCAGAATGCACGGACGACGCCATCTCAACGTCATCTTGGTCGACTGACACAAGACGCGAAGAAATAACCATTCGGGTGACCTGGAACCCCAGATCTCCGGCAGCCGTGAAGCCACCTGCACTCTGAGCAACCAGCGCCAGAGCTCTGACTCGTTGTCCCAGCGATTGCATCGACGAAGACGAAGAGCTGCCATAAGACGTTTGCACGCCTGAGGCTGTACTCTCGTCTGAAGCTCGCGAGGTACCGATCACGCTTGGCACAGAGTCTGGAGCAGCATCCTTGGTTTCCGACTCCAGAGGATCACGTCCATTGGACGTGGAATTCAGGGAGTGGAATTCTGAAGCGAAGCACCGGTCGAAGACTTGTACGCAGGGAGAGAAGACAGCGACGGTGTGGACAACGCTGACGGCGTCAATGGGACTTGCGGGCGCGGCGGCCCGTGCTGGGTGCGCTTACGCTGCGGCTCGCCTTCACTTGACCCTCGCGGGCTCCGTGAAATCCTGAGTCCCGTGACCCTGAATCTCAGGACAAACTGTCGTCCCAGTAGATCCGCATCGTAGTCCGTCATCAATAAATCACCGTCTCCATCTTCCTTGTGGTAATCCAGTCTTGGTGCTTGCTCCGGGACACTTGTTACCGGTTGCTCTTCAGAGTTCATCTTGAAAGGTACACCGGCAATCACCAGCCTCCACTCGACGAGTTCTACGGCGATGAAATTCTGAGTTTCTTCCATGACACAGCGCACCAAGCCTTCTGGAATCCTGGATGCACGCGTCGAAGACCAGTCGGGGATCAGGTTGACAAACTCGAAACCAGCTTCAAAGAACAGAATCTGCAGAATGGCGACGCATTCGCGTGCGGTCATGATACTCTGGGGAATCGTAGTCGCCATGAGATCCTGGGCAGTTCCGACGCCCCACCCGGCGAGGTGAAACTCAGAAATCCAGGCTTCCTCTGGGTTCGCTAGAGACATCCGCCACTTGAAGTAGTCTCCAGTTGCATACGCGGCCGCGAAATACGAGTTGGCATCCGGTTTCGGAGTCGGCCACTCGTAGACGACACTCGGGGGCGTCACATTTCCAGGGTTCACCTCTTCCCAGCGTCGAACTTCACTTCGGACGTACAACACCATGTTCTCAGAGTCTGGCGCGAAGACAGTAGCATCCCGGACTTGGTTCTCAGAAGCAGTCCTGGGTTCCACCCGCGAACTCGACACAAAAACCCTGGGTTCAGGTGGTGCGAACCCAGAGTTCGCCTTGGAACTCTGAGTCTTCGCCTCCTCCTTCGCTCGCACGGGCTCCGGCTTCACTTCCACAACAGACTCGTCCGAAGATGACACCAAGTCGATCACCTCCGGGGCTCAGCCGCATTGGCGCCTCCCTCAGACGCCTGAGCATCACCCTCGCGGGTGTGCTCCTCTGGGACTCCAGGGGTCTGCGACCCAGAAACCGCCTTCGATGAACCTTGATCTCTGGACGAAGCTTGTTCATCCTGCGTTGGAGGTCCAGCAGCGGACCGATCTTGATCGGCAGACGCCTTAGCGTCCCCACCTTGTGCTGCCTCGCTCTCGCGAGCAGCCTTCCGAGCGTCACGGACCACGGTATCCAGATCCTTCTGCTCCTCAGGCCCCAAACCTTGAACACGACGCGACTGACGTTACGCCTCACCGCGTCCTCCATCCCCGCGTCCACTCTTCTTCGCCCCTCTTCCTCCAGCCATCTTGTTCGCTTGAAGTTGACGGGCACTCAGCAGTTCTTCGACTCTTGAGTTCGGTGAAATCCTGACAATCAAATCCGGGCACGCGCACCAGCTGAGGCGAGGCCGATGAAACCTTTATCGCCCAGGGGGGGTCGTATAGCGCAGCCCAAGAAGGTCCTCAGGGTGTAGACCCAGAGAACCGACTTGAGAGTCAACAGCAAGGAAATAAATCCAGAGGTTCGCAGCCGCAAAGCTTTAAACCCTGAGGATCACTCTCCTTGGTTGGCGTGGATACCTTGTGTAATCCCTGTCGGCTCGTTTGTCTTTGACGGAACGGCACTTCACCAAACTCGAATGTAGCCTCGAAGAAGCGCTGGGGTGCACGTCTAACCCAGAACGCACCTCGACACTAGAGGAAAAAAACAGGGAATCAGATCACCCGAAATCCAGAATATCACGAATTCAGGATCCAGGATTCAGGATTTTCAGTCAACTCTGGGGTGAGGAACTCAGAAGACACCTTACCCAAATGCCTTCGTAGCTCGAAAAACCCAACAAATACAGAGTATACAAAATACAACTAGCCGTCACTTCTTTTGGACCCTTGGACGGTGGGTCACTCACACACTAGGCTCACTCGAGTCTGAAATTCAGGGGCCTAGCTCCCCTGAGACTCACACAAACGCGCACCACCTCCAGTACAGGAGGAAAAAACAATCACTATCAGTTACCTTTCCCTTCACACAAGCAGTCAATACACAATCCTGGAGGCGACTACTTAGCACCCCAGAATACCCTCTGGAATAATATGAAATGGGCTACCACGAGCACAGCAAGTGACCCAACTAGGATATGAAATAGGTGGATCACTCCAGGATGCACGAGGCCGTCGCTGGTCCCCACCTAACTGGACTTGAGTTTGATGGAGTCCACACAGACGGCTGTCCTTCGCCGTTGATGTGCCCTTAGCGTCCCGCGGTCGTAGTCTCGGGTCCTCCGGATTTCCGTCGGCAGGCTTGGCCGAAGTCACTTGCGCAGTACAGGGAAAATTGAACTCTGTTTGTCTTTTATCAGCTACTTCTCTCTCTTACTTCTTTCTTTCTTCTGCATTCTTCTACGGGCAAATATCTTCATTTCACTATGCTGGGGTCCAATATCTTGTCTTCAGTATACCTTATATTCAGCGGTCCAGACTTGCGATCGGCTTGCGATTCCATCGTCGCAAGGCGTCCAAAGTACCAAATGCGGGTCCTTGGACTTGGGTTTGTATGGTTCTTGGTTCCCTCTCGACTCCTCGAAAGTATCCAGTTAGCAGATCTACAGTCGTATCTTCAAGGTCACGCATCACTTTGATTGCAGACCGATTCCGGACTGACTCGAAAACTCAGAGATTCATGATACTCTGGATCGGTCTCTGGAATTTACTGGAACTCAGGGGAGTCTTCTGGGAACCTTGGTGATTCTTGGGTGTTGGCTTGGGAAACACTTGTTTTCAGTATAGGGAGGCTGGGTTCACAGTCCAAATCCAGAGGATCACTTGAAACTCTGGGTCACCTATTCTTGGGGAGGTGAACTCTGGATCATCATCCGATACTCTGGATTTCTTGTGTGATACTCTGGATCATAGGTTGTGTACATCACCGACTCGCGTGTATCTCCACAAATACAAACACTTAATGGGTTGTACGGCTTCCGGCGCATGTCCACAGTGGTAGTGGGGTTGGTTTTCAGGAGATCTGATCCATAGTAGTGCTCTGACTCACAGCAAGATGAGGTGTACTCTGGGATACGTTCTCCAGAGACACTTTCCGCCAGACTTTAGGCACTCATCGTAAGGGAAAGTCCTGGACTGGACTGAGTGTTCTTCTGAAATCCTGGGTGTGCACTCCCAGGATTCACACTTCCAGTCAGTTGGGCCCATCTGTGGTCAGGCACTAGATTCATCCCTCTGAATCACTTCTCTCCCACCATCGTCACTCGTGTCACACGGGTACAGCCGTGCTCGTCCCAGTTATCGACCAATCACACCTCGATACAAACTCTAGGTCGCAAGAGTGACGGTGCGTCATCGGCGAATTTCTGAAAACCACCTCGTGTCACCTACCAGTATCAAGACAACTCATCGACGGTTGAAGACCCCTGGTTACGAAGACAAACGAACCCACAGGGATTGTTCACAAGGACACACGCCACCCCGGTTCGAGTGTACATCTAGGTGTATCACTTCCGGCCAGGGTCTGTTCTGGGTGCACCCCATTCGGGAGTCTACATCCAGGGCGCGCTAACTATACACCTGGGCTGTCAGGCGTTCACCCGCCTCGCCTCAGCAAGGCTCAGACCATCGGATTCCCGAACTACGCGCCGCAAAAGTGTGACAAGAAGTTTCTCGAAAAACGCTGGAGCATGGAGCTGTACGCGACCCTCTTCCCGGTGAACTCGCGGGGCAAGATGATCAAGAGGAAACTCCCCTGGAACGTCATGTTCGCTGAACTCACCAAGGTGTTGTACTACCATGACGCGTCCAAGCTGAGTGCTGACATCATGAGCGGTCTCAAGAAGCATGTCGAGTTCATGGAGAAGTTTTGCCAGGCTTGGTGGGACTTGCTGCACTGGTTCACGATCAAGTTTGAGCGTGACGCCGCTTCTCAGAAGCTCTACAAGCCGGAGTCGCACGGACTCCCTGATTCGGCGATACAAAACCCATCTCAAGCAGCTGCGCTAAATCAAGGGCTTACCTGAAACGCTGTTTCAAGAACCTGGCGTTTGGCCACTTCCGCAGCGTATCTGCAACTGGATCTGGGAGGACCCTCGCGTCGTTGACTCAAACGGAGAACCCAAGCCTCTCCCTCAGCAGCTGATCGAGCTGGACGAGCGTGAGCCGGCGCGTACCCTTTGGGCAACTGCGCCCAACGAGAGCGAGCGCACCAAATACGTTTCAGCAGATCTACGTTCCAACCACTCAATCCCGTCCCTCAGCGAGCTCGCAACTGGATCGTCCCCGATCGTCTGGACAACGAACCCGACGAGGAGGAGGATGAAGACGAAGATGAGATCAGCGAGGTCAGCGACGAGGACGAGGAGGACGAAGACGGTGAAGAGGAAGACGTCGAAGAGGAGGATGTCGAGGAAGAGGAAGTCGAGGAAGGTGACACGGGCGAGAGCGATCAATGAATCGCTGGTCGCACTTCTTCGTTTCAGGCCTTGAGCGCAGTTCAAGCTCTAGCTCTACTCCATTTGCATGTTGTAGCGTAGCCACTTCAGCCCGGAAATACATGTCTTCACCTTTCCTTGTCTGTTCGCCTCCCTGATTCAACCTTCTTCATCTTCCCACGCTCAACTATCTTTTGCTTGAAACTGGTTTCCAGGTATGCCTCTCAGTTCTCATTCAAACCTGTTGTATGAATTCAACCAAGGAGCTAAGGCGCGAGCCCGCTTCCAGGCTATGCAAGCTGGGGATGATCACCCAGGCGTCTAGAGCTCGTTGAGCTCACATGCCTGATCGCAGACCGCTGAACGTATGAAAATGACTGAACCTGCCCCTGAAATCGACTGAACTCTGAAGCGACACTAAGTGACCCTGACCGCGGACAAATGTCTGAACTCGGATTTGACTGAATGCAGATGACGAAATTGCACAGTGGAGATATGGAGATTGGATTGTGGAATTACTTGTGTTATGGAGAAAGAAGAGAACAAGTGGAGAGAAGCCAGCCTGCTGCGCGTTGATGTGACTTCGGCGGAGAAGTGGGCACCGCAGTTCAGCTGTATGACTGGTAGCCACTCTGGCTCATCATATCCCTTCCACTTGACTTTGTACTCCCGCGTGCGACGCGAAGTCCGAGTGCGCTTGACCCAACCAACTGCGACCAGATCCTCGACTCCCCGTTCCGATGCTATTTTCAGCCCATTCAGCAGACCATGATACTCAGCGTCGTTCAAAGTTACATCTTCCAAGATGAACCCGCGTGCGTCTAAGACCTCCCAGCCCGGTAGCTGCCAGAGAACGCACCCGCAGCTTCCAACGCGCGTTGAGGTCTTGGCCGCACCGTCAAAGCTGAGCACTACACCTTGATAGTCTACTTCGAGCATCTCAATGCTAACCGCAGGTGGCTTCTTGACGCGTCCCTTGGCTGGAATCAATTCTTCCACAACTGCGTCGAAGTGTTCGCGTTGGAGTGATACCCGCCCCTAATATAGCAGCGAGGCCATCTTCGTCTCGCTGAACGCGGCGAATCTCCAGCGACCATCTGGACAGCTCCAGACCCCATTTCAGTGACACGAGGTGGTTTTCAGAAATTTGCCGACGACGTGCCGTCACGCTGGTGACCTGGAGTTTGTATCGAAGTATGATTGGTGGATACCTGGGATGAGCACAGCTGTACCCGTGTGACACGAGTGATGATGGTGGGAGAGAAGTGATTTAGTGGGATGAATCTAGTGCCTGACCGCAGATGGGCCCAACTGACTGGAAGTGTGAATCCTGGGAGTGCACGCCCAGGATTTCAGAAGAACACTCAGTCCAGTCCAGGACTTTCCCTTACGATGAGTGCCTAAAGTCTGGCGGAAAGTGTCTCTGGAGAACGTATCCCAGAGTACACCTCATCTTGCTGTGGGTCACAGCACCACTATGGATCAAATCCCCTGAGAACCAACCCCACTGCCACCGTGAACATGCGCTGGAAGCTGTACAACCCGTTAAGTGTTCGTATTTGTGGAGATACACGCGAGTCTGTGATGTACACGACCTATGATCCAGAGAATCACACGAGAAATCCAGAGTACCGGATGATGATCCAGAGTTCACCTCCCTAAGAACAGGTGACCCAGAGTTTCAAGTGATCCTCTGGATTTGGACCGTGAACCCAGACTCCCCATACTCAGAACAAGTGTTTCCCAAGTCAACACCCAAGAATCCCCAAGAATCCTCAAGAGATCCCCTGAATTCCACTGATCCTCAGAAGCAATCCAGAGTATCACATGAATCTCTGAATATCGAGCCAGTTGGGAGTCAGTCTGCAATCAAAGTGATGCGCGACCTTGAAGATTGAAGTGCAGATCGACTGACTGGATACCTTCGAGGAGTCGAGAGGGAATCCTGCACTATACAAACCCAAGTCTAAGGACCCACATTTGGCACTGTGGACGTCTTGCGACGATGGAATCGCAAGCCGATCGCAAGTCTGGACCGCTGAATATAAGGTATACTGAAGACAAGATGTTTGACCCCGAGCATAGTGAAATGAAGATATTTGCCCGTAGAAGAATGCAGAAGAAAGAAAGAAGTAAGAGAGAGAAGTAGCTGATAAAAGACAAACAGAGTTCTTTTTACCCTGTACTGCGCAAGTGACTTCGGCCAAGCCTGCCGACGGAAATCCGGAGGACCCGAGACTACGACCGCGGGACGCTAAGGGCACATCAACGGCGAAGGACAGCCGTCTGTGTAGACTCCATCAAACTCAAGTCCAGTTAGGTGGGGACCAGCGACGGCCTCGTGCTTCCTGGGGTGATCCACCTATTTCATATCCTAGTTGGGTCACTTGCTGTGCTCGTGGTAGCCCATTTCATATTATTCCAGAGGGTATTCTGGGGTGCTAAGTAGTCGCCTCCAGGATTGTGTATTGACTGCTTGTGTGAAGGGAAAGGTAACTGATAGTGATTGTATTTTCCTCCTGTATTGGAGGTGGTGCGCGTTTGTGTGAGTCTCAGGGGAGCTAGGCCCCTGAATTTCAGACTCGAGTGAGCCTAGTGTGTGAGTGACCCACCGTCCAAGGGTCCAAAAGAATAAGTGACGGCTAGTTGTAGTGTTTGTATACTCTGTATTTGTTGGATTTATCGAGCTACGAGGGCATTTGGGTAATGTGTCTTCTGAGTTCCTCACCCCAGAGTTGACTGAAAATCCTGAATCCTGGATCCTGAATTCGTGATATTCTGGATTTCGGGTGATCTGATTCCCTGGTTTTTTCCTCTAGTGTCGAGGTGCGTTCTGGGTTAGACGTGCACCCCAGCGCTTCTTCGAGGCTACATTCGAGTTTGGTGAAGTGCCGTTCCGTCAAAGACAAACGAGCCGACAGGGATTACACAAGGTACCCACGCCAACCAAGGAGAGTGATCCTCAGGGTTTAAAGCTTTGCGGCTGCGAACCTCTGGATTTATTTCCTTGCTGTTGACTCTCAAGTCGGTTCTCTGGGTCTACACCCTGAGGACCTTCTTGGGCTGCGCTATACGACCCCCCCTGGGCGATAAAGGTTTCATCGGCCTCGCCTCAGCTGGTGCGCGTGCCCGGATTTGATTGTCAGGATTTCACCGAACTCAAGAGTCGAAGAACTGCTGAGTGCCCGTCAACTTCAAGCGAACAAGATGGCTGGAGGAAGAGGGGCGAAGAAGAGTGGACGCGGGGATGGAGGACGCGGTGAGGCGTCGCGTCAGTCGCGTCGTGTTCAAGGTTTGGGGCCTGAGGAGCAGAAGGATCTGGATACCGTGGTCCGTGATGCTCGGAAGGCGAAGAAGGCTGCTCGCGAGAGCGAGGCAGCACAAGGTGGGGACGCTAAGGCGTCTGCCGATCAAGATCAGTCCGCTGCTGGACCTCCGACGCAGGATGAACAAGCTTCGTCCAGAGATCAAGGTTCATCGGAGGCGGTTTCTGGGTCGCAGACCCTGGAGTCCCAGAGGAGCACACCCGCGAGGGTGGTGCTCAGGCGTCTGAGGGAGGCGCCAATGCGGCTGAGCCCCGGAGGTGATCGACTTAGTGTCATCTTCGGACGAGTCTGTGGTGGAAGTGAAGCCGGAGCCCGTGCGAGCGAAGGAGGAGGCGAAGACTCAGAGTTCCAAGGCGAACTCTGGGTTCGCACCACCCGAACCCAGGGTTTCTGCGTCGAGTTCACAGGTGGAACCCAGGACCGCTTCTGAGAACCAAGTCCGGGATGCTACTGTCTCCGCTCCAGACTCTGAGAACATGGTGTTGTACGTCCGACGTGAAGTTCGACGCTGGGAAGAGGTGAACCCTGGAAAGGTGACGCCCCCGAGTGTCGTCTACGAGTGGCCGACTCCGAAACCGGATGCCAACTCGTATTTCGCGGCCGCGTATGCAACTGCAGACTACTTCAAGTGGCGGTTGTCTCTGGCGAACCCAGAGGAAGCCTGGATTTCTGAGTTTCACCTCGCCCGGTGGGGCGTCGGAACTGCCCAGGATCTCATGGCGACTACGATTCCCCAGAGTATCATGACCACACGCGAGTGTGTCGCCATTCTGCAGACTCTGTTCTTTGAAGCTGGTTTCGAGTTTGTCAACCTGATTCCCGGCTGGTCATCGACGCGTGTATCCAGGATTCCGGAAAGCTTGGTACGCTCTGTCATGGAAGAAACTCAGAATTTCATCACCGTGGAACTCGTCGAGTGGAGGCTGGTGATCGCTGGTGTACCGTTCAAGATTAACTCTGAAGAGCAACCGGTAACAAGTGTCCCGGAGCAAGCACCAACACTGGACTACCACAAGGAAGATGGAGACGGTGATTTATTGATGACGGACTACGATGCGGATCTACTGGGACGACAGTTTGTCCTGAGATTCAGGGTCACGGGACTCAGGATTTCACGGAGCCCGCGAGGGTCAAGTGAAGGCGAGCCGCAGCGTAAGCGCACCCAGCACGGACCGCCGCGCCCGCAAGTCCCGTCGACACCGTCAGCGTTGTCCACACCGTCGCTGTCTTCCCTTCCGGCGTACAAGTCTTCGACCGGTGCTTCGCTTCAGAATTCCACTCCCCTGAATTCCACGTCAAATGGACGTGATCCTCTGGAGTCGGAAACCAAGGATGCTGCTCCAGACTCTGTGCCAAGCGTGATCGGTACCTCGCGAGCTTCAGACGAGAGTACAGCCTCAGGCGTGCAAACGTCCTATGGCAGCTCTTCGTCTTCGTCGATGCAGTCGCTGGGACAACGGGTCGGAGCTCTGGCGCTGGTAGCTCAGAGTGCAGGTGGCTTCACGGCTGCCGGAGATCTGGGGTTCCAGGTCACCCGAACGGTCATTCCTCCGCGTCTTGTGTCAGTCGACCAAAATGACGTTGAGATGGCGTCATCTGTGCATTCTGATCTAGAGGTTGCTCCCCAGAAGGCAATTCTCTCCAGAGTTCCAGCGACAGCGGCCGAGCCGAAATTCAGGGAATCATCCCCGATTTCTGGATTCGGTGGTCCCAAGGATGTCAGCACAGACGAGCGGAGCCAACACCGAGGCTCCAGGAGTGAGGTACGCTCGCGACGCTCGACGAAATCCAGAGGATCAGCTGTGTCGAGCCGCTCGAGTGGATCCAGAGGTCTTGGGTCAGCTTCGTCCGTGTCCGCAAGGTCTTGGCCCGCCCAAATCGAGCTGAATGTCTTGCGACAGCAGCAGGAGTGGCAGGCCCGCATGGAGCAGGAGCAACGCGAGTTCCTCGCCAGAGAACGTCTTGATGCTCTGGAGCGCGAGCGACTCAGGGAACAACGTGACTTGGACGCGCGTCGCCAAATCCAGGAGCTCACCGATCGCCTGGTTCACGCGGAGATCGCCCGAGGAGAAGCTGAACGGCGTGCGCAAGAAGCAGAAGTCCGCCGAACTCAGGATTCCGCGAGAATCCAGAGTGCGACTCAGGATTTCACTGAGAATGCACGCCTGGAACGCGAGCACCTGGAGGCCGCATTCGCTGAACGCTGGAAGAAGCGTGAAGCCGAAGCAGACGCTGAGCGTGCGCGCTGGGTCTCGGAGACGTACGAGAACTGGAAAGCACAAGTGGCGTCTCTGGAGCAGAAGGTCCAGGAAACCGAAGCCGCAAGAGAGCAGGAGCGTGAGTCTTCCCAGAATATCCAGCGCTTTCACGCCAGTCAAGTGCGCGACCTTCGAGCAACATTGGCCCAGGTTCAAGCGCGACGTGCGACCGCTACCCCTGATTTGGCAACCAATGTGAGGTCGTCAGTGGCTCAGAACCCTGAAATCGCAACCCGACCCCAGGAGTTCAGTGGCGTAATCAATGAGAACGCAAGTGTCGCAGGGCAGAGACGGGAGACAGCTGATTTGAAGAACACTTCCGAAGTCGCCGCCTCCCAGCTAAAAGTGACCCTCGCGCAGCATTCCGCCGACACTTCCGGCAGAACGAAGCATGTCAAGCGAGGACATGGCGCTACGGAGACCAAGGTGACGCAGGATATCAAGCAGGAGCCTGTGCCTCTGGAGAAGACTTCAGATTCCAGGAAGACGTTGGCCTCAAAGGCCTCGCAGGACTCTAGGACCGACTCCAAGCGCTCTACGTCCAAGAAGAACCAGCGAAAGAAGAAGAACCGCCAAGATTTCAACCCGCCCTCAGACTCGGACCCGAGTTCTGACTCTAGTGACGACAGCTCGTCCTCTGAAAGTGATGACAGCTCGGACGAGAACCCTGGAGTTAACCTGACGGCAACTTCTGCGGCTCAAGCTGGCACCACGCTTCTGACGTTCCGACCGTACATCAACTCGAATACTCTGGGTGAGTTCGATACTAAGGCGTCACTCAGAGAACGTGTGCATTGGTGGGAGCGTTTCGCGAACATGGCTGCTCAAGGAGGTTGGTCCACGAAGATGCGAATTCAGGAGCTCAAGTTGAAACTCTCTGGAGCTGCGCGTGACTGGTTCAACCAGCTGCCCAAGCACACTCAACGTGACTGGAAGGAGTTGGCGTCTGCGTTCAGGAAGAAGTATTGCAAAGCGCGCTCGTCGTACTCAGAGCGTTACTTCACGATGGAGATGAAGAACTCAGAGAGCGCTCTGGATTTCTTCTATCGTCTGAATTCCGCCGCTGGTAAAGCGGACATCGACTTTCGCAAGTCATCGAGGCGCCTGGAGAAGCACATCCGGAGATTCATCACGAAACTCAGGGATACGCGCCTCAAGACATCGCTGCAGGGCCAGAGATTCAGAAGCATCGCCGATCTGGAGTATGCTCTGGAGCAAGATGAAGAAGTCTGGAGTCGCAGTGACCAGGATGCGCCGCCACCCAGAGTTCGCGACTTCCGTGCCGACAACATTCCTCAGGGGCGTTTCAAGCCGAAGCGTGCTGGACGGGCGTATGTGACTAGGGGTGACGTCTCTGACTCTGAGTCAGAAGAAGACTCTGAAACTCACGCTCGTTTTCAGGAAATCCTGGATGAACCCAGAGTATCAACCCGAACTTCAAGCGCGAACTCAGGATCATCTCGAGAAATCTCTGGAGAAGGAACTGTCACGGCCAACACTGGCGACTCGACGAGCATGAAGGACGCGGAATGGACTCAGACGCTGACGAATAAGGTGTATCGTGTGATGGATAACATGGGATGGCGTCCACCAAGTGCCCAACCAGGATCAAACATGAACTCTGGATTTCGTTCGCCTCGCCGCGAGAATCCGAATTGGGACAAGCTCTGTGAGAAGTGCGGCAAGTGGGGACACCCGGAGGAGAACTGCTGGAAGGACATGAAGTGCGATCGCTGCCTCGAGACGGGTCATCCGACGCACATGTGCCGTGCGCAACCGTGCGAGAATTGTGGCAAGCTGCATCTCGGAAAACCCTGTGAAGACTGGAAAACACTGGAAGCTGTGAAGAGACTCGCCCGCCAAGGTGCACTGAAGGACATGCCGAGCCAAATTCTGGATAAACTTCTGGATGGCGAAGCTAATTCTGGGAGGCCGTCAAACCAATAAGCCCGCTGGGTGGGGACCCAGTACGCGCCGGGCTGAGGAAGGCCCCAGAGTTATGTGTTCTAGTGTATGTAGGCCCGGAGCTGAGAACAAGAACCCAAGATAACCAACAATGCATGACTACTTTGATTCAGGATTTCACGACTTCCCCTGAATTTCAACGTCCTGAGCAAGTGAACCCTGGAGAAGTGAACTCTGGAGAAATTACGGAGTACAAGCTGAACCTTGGGGAACGCTGTGGATGGTGGGAAAACAACGATCCTGATCCGAAGAAACGTGATGTGGTGATGGTGCATGGTGCTGTGAACGATTGTCGGACGAAAGTCCTCCTGGATACCGGTGCGACTGTGAATATTGTGAGTTTCGACTTAGCGCGTAAGCTCGGACTCAGACTCAAGTCGCACAAACAAACCAAGGTGTCTGGGATGGGAGGCGTTCCGACGTACATCGGCGCCAGTGCCCAGGTGAAGATCACTCTCGGCCCGAGAGTGGTGTATCTCCTGGATGTCTGGGTAGCTAACATCGGCGAGAGAATCGAAGTACTTCTGGGTATGAGTTTCATGTTTGCAGCTGGAGTGCGGATCAGTATTCGGGAAGGTCTCGTGACGCTCCCGGATGAAGAAGCGATCATGATGTGTGGTTGGAATCCAGAGGATCGTCTGGGTGTCGACATGCCTGTGGAAACTACAGGAAGCTGGTACCTGGGCCCCGGGGAATCCAAGGTGGTGAAGATTTCGTATGGAGCGACGAACCCACAGCGTGAGGTTGTGTGGGCAGGACGCGGTGACCGCTGGGTAACGCACCTGATCTACGCATCGAGGTCCTGGCCGGTCGCTGTGAAGGTGGTCAACATATCCGACAAGGATGTCTGGATTCACAACCGGACTCCAGTCGCTCGAATTGTGGAATATGGTTTCTTCCCGCGGGCTGGGCGCTTTGTACGCCCCGGTTCCTTTGCGTACCGTGAGTGGCAGACTCTCATTCTGGAGAGTGTTCAATCGCGCGAGGGACGACTGCGTGCGGAGCGCATAGCTGCGCTGGAGCCATCGTGCGTGGAGACCCCAGAGTATCAGTGGCCTAAGAAGATTCTGGCGCGACCTGCGAAGGGACCCGACATGGCACTGCTGGCCTCGATTCTCAGAAAACCAGAGGCTCGTCGTGTGCGGTTCGCTGAAGATGCATCAACTCAAACCGATGAGGCACCTCCTGAGGATTCCCCTGAATTCCGAGAAGTTGCTGTCGATACGAGCGACCTGGACGACGTTCTCAGGGACACAAGGATCATTGCGACCTCACAAGCTGATGAAACTCCAGAGCGCACGAGTCCCGAAGGGGATACGGCCGCTGAAACTCTGAGTTTACAGGTCGAAGTTGGCAGTGATTCTCAGGATCAGCGAAGTGAAGGCAGTGATTCTCTGGATTTCGAAGTGAATGATGATGATTCTCAGGGTGCGGTTGAAGATTACTGGGATATCTCAACCTCAGGGATGCCTGGGACTCCGCTGGAGAAGCTCAAGCAAGAGTACGAACGTTGCATGAGGATTTCCACGGAGGATCTTGACTATGAGCCCGCGGTTTACGTGCGTGAAGGTAGTGAGCTGCTCTCACAGTTGCGTGATCAGTTGGTGATGCTCCCTGAGATACAGGACCTGACGCCTGAGTGTAAGATCGAGGAAGCTGACGTTGGAGTCCCTGGGAAGACGACCCCTGAGATGGACAACCAAGTGAGACGAATTCTGGAGTATCATCGGAAGATTTTCTTGGGAGATGGCAATGCTGCACCTCCGCCTGCCCGTGGGGTGGTCTGTGACTTAGATGTGGGCGACGCCAAGCCCGTTGCCCAGCGTCCAAGGTCTATTGCGCCACATCTGTGGACCAAGGTGTATGGACTTCTGAAGAAACTCCTGGAGAACGGGTTGATTGAGACTTCTTCATCACCCTGGGCGTCTCCGATTGTCATCGTCCTGAAGAAGAACGGTGTCGACATCCGCATGTGCATTGATTATCGTGTGGTGAATGGCTTCATCAAGCTCTCGCACTACCCGTTGCCGCTCATTGACGACCTTCTGATCGGATTTGAGTCGGCGATGTGGTTCATGAGCTTGGACATGGCGAGCGGTTTCTGGGCCATCAGGATGACTGAGAGAGCCAAGTTGATCTCTGCGTTTGTCTGCCCCTACGGACACTACCAGTGGGTCAGAATGCCCTTCGGTCTCAAGAACGCGCCGCTGATCTACCAGGCAGTCCTCAACAATTGCCTGTGGGGATTCTTGCGACTCTCCCCTGAGGAAGAAGCTGAAGTGGACCAAGATGTCTTGGATTTCCTGGGGCTAAACCCTGAGGAACCCAGGATTTCAGGGGACGCTGAGCCTCGGCTCTCAGTGTTGACAGACGAGATGACGGTTTTCCAGCGTAACATCCCGACACCCTCTCAGATGGGCCCCGTTCTGGGACGAAGCTCGTACATTGACGACATCGCTCACGGTGCGCCGACCTGGGATCAGCTGTGCCAAGACCTGAACGCGCTGCTTTTCCGTTTGCGTTACTGGAATATCTCTGTGAGTCTCCCCAAGAGCGAATTTGGAAAGCTGTCGATCCCATACCTCTCGCACGAGATCAGTGCCGAGGGCATCAGGGCGACTCCAAAGATCGCAAAGGGCGTCCAAGACTTGCCGTTCCCGACAACGCTGAAGGGTGTTCAGAGTTTCATGGGAAGTCTGAATTACTACAACAAGTTTATTGAGGACCTCCCTGTGATTGCGGCTGTTTTGTACGAGCTAACTGAGGAACAAGTGAAACTCAGAAGAGACTTGTCCAGAGCTCAGGAAGCCTTTGAGATTCTGAAACGCAAGATCGTCTCAACCCCGCTGCTGCGGCATCCTGACCGCTCCAGACCTTTTGTGATCATTCCCCACGCGAACCCGTGGGCGGCATCTGCGGTGTTGGGTCAGGAGTACGACGGAATTGTGCATCCAGTGCGATTCACAGGACGAGTTCTGAATGACGCAGAGTTGAGGTACCACATCGCTGAGAAGGAAGTGGTCGCGATCCTGAGAGTCCTGGAAGTGTTCCGTACTCTGGTTGAAGGCAGCCCCAGGATCATCGTTTACACGAGATATTCTGTGTTGAAGTGGTTGTTGACGTCCCAGTCGGCAGACGGCCGGACTGTCAAGTGGGGCCTGAAGTTGTCGCCCTGGAACCTGGAGATACGCAGAGTTCAACGCGACGAAGACGGACTGGCTGCGATCCTGGGTGCTGGTATCACTCCCAGGGAACACTTGGACGAGGTCGCTGAGAACTTGATCCCAGCCAAGGGGCGCGTCAAACCGCCTGTACCTATCAGTATGGAGATGCTAGAAGCGGACTATGAAGGTTGCATTCTGAGTTTCGACGGCGCTGCCAAGACGTCCACGCGACAAGGGAGCTGTGGATGCATCCTGTGGCATGTCCCTGGATGGGAGATCCTGGATGCCCAGGGTTTCATTCTGGAGGATGTGACTGTCAACGACGCAGAGTACCATGGACTTCTGAAGGGACTCAACCTAGCGATCGAACGTGGAATTCAGGATATCGTCGTGGTGGGAGACTCGAGGATCGCCATTCAACAGGCCCAGGGTCTTATCAACTGCAATCAGCCCAACCTCCAGAGGAATTGGCTGAGTACGAGGTGCTGAAGACGAAGTTCAAGTCGGTCCGCTTAGTGCATGTCAAAAGAGAGTTCAACCAGGCCGCAGACTACTTGACATCGAAGACTCTGGCGCTTGGTGAATCCTGGAAGGTCGAAGACGCTGACGAGCGAATGCATCTGCAGTTGGTGTCCAAGATTCACGAGAAGTTGGTGAAACCGAAGGTGTTGTTAAGCGTTGGAACTCAGAAGAGCGGTTCCCAGAGGGATGATACTCTGAGTTTCCCTGGACCAGAGTGCGCGCCATTGACCGTGGCGGCCAAGGTTTTCGCTGTCATGACCCGAGCGCAAACTCAGGAGGCAGAAGACCAAGGCGAACCCATGGGTCCCCTGGAATACCAGGCCGAACGCTGGAGACGGATCAAGGTGCACCAAGACAAAGATGACCACGTGTTGCAACTCAAATACTTTCTGAAGGGCGACGTGAGCAAGTTGTCACACGCTCAGGCGAGGAAACTTGCGAAGGTGGCCGATGACTTTGTGCTGGATTCCAGAGAAGTCCTGTATCGCCTGAGTCGTTCTACAAGGGATCGTCCCAGAGACATGGTCGATGAACTCAGACTTGTGGTTCCAAAGGCGCTACAGCCGGACATCTTGCACTACGCTCATGAAGATTTTCAGGGTGGCCACCAGGGGATCACCAGGACGTATGAAAGATTGCGCTCTGAGTTCTACTGGCATGGGATGTACGCGGACGTCGAGGTTTTCGTCAAGGAGTGTGTGGATTGCGCTAGCGGCAAGGGGCGTCCTCAGAATGCGGGGCCGTCCCCTGGGAACATCGAACCCAGAAGGCCGTTTGAAGTTGTATCCATGGATTTCGTAACGCATCTGCCCAAGTCTGACCGTGGGAACACCTTCCTGTTACTCTTTCAGGACTCGTTCTCAGGATTCGTCATGTGTAAACCCATGAGCTCAACGACAGCCCAAGATGTCGCTGAAGTGTACGAGGAGCAGGTTTTCAGGAGGTTTGGAGCAAGCTCAATGCTGCGACACGATCAGGACCCAAGGTTCATGAGCGAGGTGTTCACACGCTTCCGAGAACTCTTGGGAAGCAAGCAGCGAGCCACTCTGGCCTATCGCCCCCAGGCGAACGGACAGCAAGAGCGATCAGTGCAGACCGTGGTGCGCAGCATTCGCGCATACATCGCTGAAGCGGACCAGAGTGACTGGGACGACCATGCTGAGCGCTTGATGTTCGCCCTGAATACCTCTTTCGATGCTACGCGTCTGGATACCCCCTTCTTCTTAGTGCACGGTTGGGACGCACACGGCACTGTGTCTGCCATGCTGGGACCCAGACCGTCGAGTGTCCAGGAACGCACGGCGTATGAGTGGCGCAGGAAACTGCAACGCGACTACAGCTATGCACAAGCCTGCGCAGAAGATCTTCAGAAGGAGGCCAAGCGAGCGCGCTCTGCCGAGCAAACCCAGAAGTGGAAGGAGCTCTCGGAACGACTGAAGTCAGGGTTCGCTGCTGGGGATGCTGTCTGGCTGTACATACCCAAAGTGCAGCCTGGCTTGAGCCGCAAATTGGCTCATATGTGGCATGGCCCCTTCAGAATTCAGGAGATCCACGATAATTTCCGCGTGAAACTCAGGGTTGAGAACACTGGATATCGTGTGAATCCCTGGGTGCACGTGAGCCGTTTGAAACCCAGAGCGCTATTCCCAAAACGGCCCACCGTGGAGATCGACGTGAATGAGGATGATGACTTTGACGCGGCTCTGCTACCTGAGGATAGCTGGGAACCTAACACAGCAAACGACGAGTATGAATTCGAGCGAATTCTGGATTTGCGGACTAAGCGAACTCGGACATCAAGGCGGATCCGTGAATATCTTGTGAAGTGGAAGGGCTATGATGAGACCGAGTGGCTGCCTGTGTCGAAACTTAATTGCGGAGCCTTACTCTATGAGTTCAATCAAGGCGCGAGAGCGCGAGCCCGTTTCCAGGCTATGCAAGCCGGAGATGATCACCCAGGGGTTTAACACTTCAGGGTGACAATGATCCAGAGTCACATGTCTAATTCAGAGGATAAAACCCTGAGTACCATGGTGAAACTCTGAATAAGATCGATGGAATGTGTGGAGATTGGAGACGGAAATGTGATTTTGATTTGATTTGATTATGGAGGAAGTGCACCGCTTGAACTGAAGATTGTAACCCAGAGGATGGCGTGGCTGAGGCTTCGGCGTTACTCAGGGGCGATGAAGCGGTGAAGATGGAGAGCTTTTCGAGGACATGGATGAAGGAAGACTTGTGCGTTACAATGAAGAAGACCTAAGGAGTGCCTGTGGAGATGATGAAACTCTGAAGAAAGTTGTGAGTCAGAAGGGATCCTGAGTACTATTGATAATTACGCTACGATATGCAGAGGCTAAGTGGTCTTCAGGATCTGACAGAAGTGCACTCTCACTGGTACGCAAGTGACAGCGGATTGAGCTTGCGGATGGCCGCCGGCTTGATGTTCTTACGAGTTCGCCCTGGCACATACTGGAGCCATTCCTCATCGTCGGCCGTGTTCCACTGCACTCGAGCTGGCTCACGCATGTCCAGCGTCGCCAACTGATTCTCGAGGTCGTCGCAGCGAGGACCTCCAAGGATCGAAACCCTGGGGTCTTCCCAGATCCAGTAGCAGCACTTGTCGGGGAGCTTCCAGAGGCCAGGCTCATGCCACAAGGAGGGGATGAACCCAGGAGTATTCTGGGACCGCGCCAGAAGTGCCTTGAACGTTCTGTGGAGCGCGTTTCGACGCCCCCTGCGCTTGGCGTCCAGGGCGATGTCCTCCTCAGCTTCAGTCGGAATGGGCACCCAGTGGCCCCGTTCCCAGATAGCTTGAGCGTGCTTGTGCATGGCGTCCACGATGTCCTCCACCAACTTGAGAGCCTTCGTAGCGAGCATATCCCGCTCATGGAAGTAGAAGACCCTGATGCGTCCCTGAAGCATGGGCACCCAAGGCTCGGAATCCAGAATTTCTTGGTATGCTTCACGGTTCCAGCGTTCATGAATCACGTCGTACGAAAACTTGTGGATCTCGTACTCAGGAAACCCAGGAGTTTGGCATGACGCGCTCTTGGTCGAACTTGGATACTGCACCAGGATCCCATGGATGCGCCAGGAAGTTTCGTTGTCTTCAGGAACCTCAATCGTCGCCAGCTCCTCAGCAGTCAACTCTGAGTATGACTTGAGCGCGAGGGATGATGGTTTCTTGGGACGCGCAGCGACCTTGGGTGTACGTGTTGCGCTTGAACCCTGGGTACCGGACTTGGTCTTCTGAGGTTCCTTGTGACGCTGTTTCTTGGACTTGGGGGCTGGGACGCTGAAACTTGTCGGCAGATCCAGAGCGCTTACGCTTGCCAGGAGCCTGGACCCTTGGAGGTTCTTCAGCCTCGTCCTCCTCAGCCTCTTCTTCATCGTCGTCGACGACCAAAACCTCAGGGGCCAGCTCAAACTCTTCCTCAGAACTGCTGCTTACGCTGTTGTCCTCTGGGTCCTGGGCTGGAGGCTTGTAGTCAGGGTCGTCCTCAGGGTCATCCACAGTGGAGTCCGCATCTTCGTCGGGATACACCACATGATCCTCAAGGTTCCTCCAAGGGGGCGGGACTTCTCCACGTCGGAGACGTCGATCCAGACGCTCATCTGCCATCTCGTAGTAAGCCTCAGGGACGTACTTGCTCCACGGAGTCTGGTCCAGACGACGCCAGTACATCATACTCACGAGCATCTTGATCAGCTGTGGCTGGCGAAAGTGACCGTGAGCTGCTCGGTCGCTACCAATCCACTCCATGGCGCTGTCGTACTTGAGCCCTGCCAGGATCGCTTGGCGCACGTCTGGGCGGACCTCCTTCCAGACCACGCCCCCTGGGAGCAGCGAGTGCGCAGCCTCCTTGGACACCACTGTTTTCTCACCAGCACGACGCACAGAGTCGCGACCCGGCTGGTGACCCGCGGGACGACGCTGGACCTTGTGAACCTTGGGAGCTGCAGAGTCCTGTGACTTGCCTGTCGACTTGGTGCCCTTGGGTTTCTTGGAACCTTGAGACTTCTGAGATTTTTGAGTTTTTGAACCGGGAGTCGGCCCACGCCTGGGCTTGCTCCCAGGACCCGTGAGATCCAGAGTTTCCGGACGCGAAGTATAGCCGGACCCAGACCCAGAAGACGGAGGCATGCGCTTGCTCTTCTCGGGATATGGAGCCACGGCTGCCTTGCGCTTGTCCATCGCTGTGACGCTGACCACAGTGTCCCAGGCTTCGGGTGGCTTGGAGTCCTTGATGCAGAGTCCGAAGAGGTCGTGTAGACGCTCCCAGTTACCCGTGAAGTCCGTGTGCTCCTGAAGAAAATCCGAGAGCTTCCACGGATCCATGGTAGCGGACTCGAGGCGCGATTTCAGGATTCGCACCTGAGTCTCAGAGTCGGACAAGCGCGCCTTGAGCTGCGCCTTCTCGGACTCCAGAGCGTCGATCTCGTCTTGATACCGAGCCTTCTGTTGTTGCAGCGCGGCCTTGTGCTCGAGCTCCACGGACTCCGACTTGCCGAGGGCTTCCTGAACTTCTTGGAACCAGTAGTCGCGGGAGAACTTCCAAGTGCGCTTCAGCTCCTTGAGTTCACGCTTCACGTGGACCAGCTCATCGACAGCCGCGAAACTCTGCTGAGACTCAGCCAGAGACCGCATGTGCTTGTATGCGCCGAGGGTACAACGCAGGTAGCCAGTCATTCTGAATACGCGTTCCGCGAATCGTGTGCTGTTAAAGTGCCGCAGGAGCGAAGCCATCTCGCGGCGGACGCTGACGGAATTCAGAGAACTATCCAACTCATAGGCTGAGAGTGGGGAACCGCGAGGCCGCAACACGCCAGCCCCAGCGTCCGCACCACAAACCTCCTTGAGCCACTGAAGGTCGTCGTCCGACAGCCCTTCGAAGCCTATCAGAGTGCAGACGCCACCGTAGCCCTCCGTAGCGAATGCACCTTGGCGAATGTCGCTTGTAACCCCTGGGACTCCTACGAGATACGCGTTCGTCCCGAGGTCTGGCGGCGTCGGGAGTTGCCAGTGGGGCGGACGCTCAGGAACCATGAACTCCGGAAGCTCCACGTCGCTCTCCTTCAACATGCCCGCGTAGATGAGCCCTTGGATGTCGGTCGCCGTCGCGTGACGAGGCGTCTTGAACTCAGGAACACTCGCCGCAGCAGCATCCGACGGTGTCTTCTCCGTGTCTGGAGCCTTGGACTCTGAGCTTGCGTCTCCCGCCTTCGAAGTTGCAGCGTCAGCCGAGGCATTGCCATCGGCCTCGCGCATGTCGGCGTCGGGGGCCTGGTCCTCGCTGCCGGGTGCCTTGCTCTCGGAGTCGGCGAAGGTAACTTGTTTGGCCTTTCCCCTAGGGGCGCCTGTCGAAGTGTCGCCGCCGCTGTCCGCCGGCGCGCTGTCGCCGGCCCCAGGAGGGGCGCGTGCAGGAGCGCTGTCCGGGTGCGCCGAGGAGGTGTGCCGTCCGGGGCGCCGTGGGCGCCGTGCCTTGAGCCGGCGTCGTCGCTTGGTGGCCGTCGCTTGACGTGTCGGCCATGTTGACGATCTGTGAAATGGGGATGTGATTGTATGCTGCCCGTTGGAGTTTTTGCAGTTGAGAAGAGAACCTTGAAGATCGGCTCCGACCAACCGTTGGGGAGACAGGGGGCCGAAGTGTGTGGAATCCTGGGAGTCGACAGAGGGCAACGGCCGTATCGATCTCCAGAGTGCCTCGAATTTGGTGTTTTTGTGGCCTGGCCATGGTTCACCAGTTCGGAGTGATTTCCTCTTTGATGGACCCGGACCAGGAGGGGCGGTTGACACGAGGTGGTTTTCAGAAATTTGCCGATGACGTGCCGTCACGCTGGTGACCTGGAGTTTGTATCGAAGTATGATTGGTGGATACCTGGGATGAGCACAGCTGTACCCGTGTGACACGAGTGACGATGGTGGGAGAGAAGTGATTTAGTGGGATGAATCTAGTGCCTGACCGCAGATGGGCCCAACGGACTGGAAGTGTGAATCCTGGGAGTGCACACCCAGGATTTCAGAAGAACACTCAGTCCAGTCCCGGACTTTCCCTTACGATGAGTGCCTAAAGTCTGGCGGAAAGTGTCTCTGGAGAACGTATCCCAGAGTACACCTCATCTTGCTGTGGGTCACAGCACCACTATGGATCAAATCCCCTGAGAACCAACCCCACTGCCACCGTGAACATGCGCTGGAAGCTGTACAACCCGTGAAGTGTTCGTATTTGTGGAGATACACGCGAGTTTGTGATGTACACGACCTATGATCCAGAGTATCACACGAGAAATCCAGAGTACCGGATGATGATCCAGAGTTCACCTCCCTAAGAACAGGTGACCCAGAGTTTCAAGTGATCCTCTGGATTTGGACCGTGAACCCAGACTCCCCATACTCAGAACAAGTGTTTCCCAAGTCAACACCCAAGAATCCCCAAGAATCCTCAAGAGATCCCCTGAATTCCACTGATCCTCAGAAGCAATCCAGAGTATCACATGAATCTCTGAATATCGAGCCAGTTGGGAGTCAGTCTGCAATCAAAGTGATGCGTGACCTTGAAGATTGAAGTGCAGATCGACTGACTGGATACCTTCGAGGAGTCGAGAGGGAATCCTGCACTATACAAACCCAAGTCTAAGGACCCACATTTGGCACTGTGGACGTCTTGCGACGATGGAGTCGCAAGCCGATCGCAAGTCTGGACCGCTGAACCCAAAGGTATACTGAAGACAAGATGTTTGACCCCGAGCATAGTGAAATGAAGATATTTGCCCGTAGAAGAATGCAGAAGAAAGAAAGAAGTCAGAGAGAGAAGTAGCTGATAAAAGACAAACAGAGTTCTTTTTACCCTGTACTGCGCAAGTGACTTCGGCCAAGCCTGCCGACGGAAATCCGGAGGACCCGAGACTACGACCGCGGGACGCTAAGGGCACATCAACGGCGAAGGACAGCCGTCTGTGTAGACTCCATCAAACTCAAGTCCAGTTAGGTGGGGACCAGCGACGGCCTCGTGCTTCCTGGGGTGATCCACCTATTTCATATCCTAGTTGGGTCACTTGCTGTGTTCGTGGTAGCCCATTTCATATTATTCCAGAGGGTATTCTGGGGTGCTAAGTAGTCGCCTCCAGGATTGTGTATTGACCGCTTGTGTGAAGGGAAAGGTAACTGATAGTGATTGTATTTTCCTCCTGTATTGGAGGTGGTGCGCGTTTGTGTGAGTCTCAGGGGAGCTAGGCCCCTGAATTTCAGACTCGAGTGAGCCTAGTGTGTGAGTGACCCACCGTCCAAGGGTCCAAAAGAATAAGTGACGGGTAGTTGTAGTGTTTGTATACTCTGTATTTGTTGGATTTATCGAGCTACGAGGGCATTTGGGTAAGGTGTCTTCTGAGTTCCTCACCCCAGAGTTGACTGAAATCCTGGATCCTGAATTCGTGATATTCTGGATTCCGGGTGATCTGATTCTCTGGGTTTTGCCTCTAGTGTCGAGGTGCGTTCTGGATTAGACGTGCACCTCAGCGCTTCTTCGAGGCTACATTCGAGTTTGGTGAAGTGCCGTTCCGTCAAAGACAAACGAGCCGACAGGGATTACACAAGGTACCCACGCCAACCAAGGAGAGTGATCCTCAGGGTTTAAAGCTTTGCGGCTGCGAACCTCTGGATTTATTTCCTTGCTGTTGACTCTCAAGTCGGTTCTCTGGGTCTACACCCTGAGGACCTTCTTGGGCTGCGCTATACGAACCCCCCTGGGCGATAAAGGTTTCATCGGCCTCGCCTCATCAGGCATCGACCTTCTATGGAATTCGAATTCAGCAACCACTTCAGCACCGAGTACCGTGTGTAGATTACCACCGGCGACGCTGAACCGTAGATGAGCGATCTGAACAGCTCGAGCACCCTCGGTATCGCCAGCACCTCCTTCTCAGCAATGTGGTAGCGCAGCTCAAACTCGTTCAATATGCGTCCAGTGAATCGCACGGACTGAATCACTCCATCATGCATCTGACCTAAACCTGCGTAAGCAGCCCAGGGGTTGGGATGTGGAATAATGACAAACTGCTTCGTGCGATCCGGATGACGCAACAGCGGAGTTGAGACAATCTTGCGTTTCAAGATCTCAAACGCTTCCTTCGCTCGTTCAAGGTCTCTGCCTGAACGCACTTGCTCTTCAGTCATCTCATAGAGCGAAGCTGTCACCACAGGGAGGTCCTCGATGAACTTGTTGTAGTAATTCAAACTTCCCAAGAAGCTCTGGACCCCCTTGAGTGTTGATGGGAACGGCAAGTCTTGAACGGGTGTTCCTTCAGCGCTGATTTCGTGGGACAGGTATGGAATGGTCAGCTTACCAAATTCACTCTTTGGAAGGCTCACTGAGATGTTCCAATACCGCAATCTGAACAAAAGTGCGTTCAGGTCATCACATAACTGGTCCCAAGTTGAAGCGCCATGAGCGATGTCATCGATGTAAGAGCTGCGTCCAAGCACTGGACCCATTTGTGAGAGGGCTGGGATGTTGCGCTGAAACGCCGTCATCTCATCCGTTAATACTGGGACCCCAGGTGGATTGCGTTCAGAGCCTTCAGCGCAGGCGCGCTGGGGGTCTTGAACGCATGCGCGGTCAGCGTCATACTCATCCAGTTTCAGGAATTTTAGCACATCACGGTCAACGTGAGATCTTCCTCGGGCGACAGGCGCACAAATCCTCACAGGCAATTGTTGATCACAGCCTGGTAGATGAGAGGGGCGTTCTTGAGCCCAAATGGCATCCGAATCCACTGAAAGTGTCCAAACGGGCAAATAAATGCTGAGATCAGCTTAGCGCGCTCAGCCATCAATACTGCCCAGAAGTCACAAGCCATGTCCAGACTCATGAACCACATTGCCGATTCGAAACCAATCAAAAGGTCGTCGATCAAAGGAAGTGGATACCGCGACAGCTTGATAAACTCGTTCACCACGCGGTAGTTGGTACACATCCTGATGTCAACTCCATTCTTCTTGAGCACGATAACAATCGGCGAAGCCCACTCCGATTCAGAGTGCTCAATCAGTCCCGTTTCAAGGAGCTTCTTGAGCAACTAATAAGCTTGACCAGCAAATGCAGGGCAATCTGTCTGGCACGCTGAGCTACTGGTCGCGCATTTCCAACGTCCAGATCACAGACTACACCTCGAGCCGGGGCTGGAGCAGCATTACCATCGCCCAGAAAGATCTTGCGATGGTACTTTAGGATCTTCCTCAGCTTCGTCTCCATTTCCGGCGTCGACACACCTGGCTCGCCAACGTCTGCTTCCTCAATGTTGCATTCCGGGCTCAAGTCCTGAAGTTCGGGCAGCATGGTTAGCTGATCGCGCAATTGAGCCATCAACCCGCTGCCTTCTCGGACATACACGGCCGGTTCCAGGTCCAACTCTTCAGTTGACACACGCATAACCCTCGCGTACTCTGCCTCCAATCTTTGCACCGGCGTACTCGCAAAACCCTGGTACGAGTCTGAAACTGCATTTCTTCCAGATCCGCTTTCAAGGTTTCAGTCTGGTCAGTGCTCTCTGGAGACCTGCGTTCAACACTTGTATCGTTCCCGACAGACATGGTGGTGGTAGCTTCACTCGCCGCGTGACGCAAACTCTGCGCATCGACGCTGCGACCTTGAGCGCGTAACCCTTCATCTCGACTCGGCTCAGTTTGCACACCGATGCTGCTAGTGCTGGGCTCAGCCACGTCCAGGCTTCGCTCGTCGGCATCCTCTTCGGTGAAAGTGACCCGCAATCTCTTGGGCTTCTTGCTCAACGACGCCATCCGAACCTGAGCGGTACCAGGGGTTGGCCGCAGCATGATTTTGGACGACCAAGGGTATTCCTTCCGAGGAACACAAGGCGGCGCCTGGTCATGCATAAGTTGTAACAGTAGATCAGCGCGCAGCTGGGCCTGAGCAGAGAGAGTACCCTCATAAATGAGCTGCTGCCACTCCTGATACCGTCGGGTGCCTGGTCGCACATACCGGCCGTAGCGAGGGAAGAATCCATACTCAATAATCCTGGCGATATCAGTACTCGTGTCAATCCAAATCATCTTGTCCGAAATGTTCACAACCTTGACCACAGTCGGCCAGGACTCGGCCGCATAAATGATCTTGGTCACCCATCGATCTCCGCGGCCCGCCCAGACAACTTCACGCTGAGGGTTGGACTGTCCATAGTGAATACGCGCCACGGCACTTCGCCCCGGTTCAAGGAACAAGGTCTCCGGTGGTCGCACGGGAACATCCAAACCCATTCGACTCCGATCTTGTCCACCATACATCAAGATCGTATCTTCATCTGGGAGCTGAATCAGCCCCTCTCGAGTCGACAATCGCACACCCGCGCTGAACTTGAAATTCATGCCGAGCAACACATCCACTCCTTCACCAATGTTGGTGACCCAAAGCCTGAAGATGTAAACCACTCTTGGACCAAGCGTGATCTTGACCTCAGCGTGGGCTGAGATGTATGTCGGGACGCCTCCCAAGCCTGAAACTTTCAACTGCTTGTGCATCCGGAGTTTGAGCTTCAACTTACGCGCAAAGTCAAAACTCAACATACTCACAGACGCTCCAGTATCCAGGAGGATCTTCGTCCGACAGTCATTCACAGCACCATGTACCATAGCAACCTCGTGTGCATCTTCCGGTTCGTGATCTTCCCACCAGCCATAATGTTCACCTGGTTGAAGCCGGAACTCAATCGGGGAGTCCGGATCAAGAGACTCTGGGCGCACATTGTCTGAACGCACATTGTCTGAACGCATGTTGGTTGAATCAGGGGATGAATCTTGAAACATGGTCATGCATTGTTGGTTATCTTGGTCTCTTCTTCTTCTTCTCAACTCTGGGCCGACGTACGCTAAGGCACACAGCTCTGGGGTCTTCTTTAGCCCGACGCGTTCTGGAACCCCTTCCAGCGGGCTTAGTAGTTTAACGGCTTCTTCCCAGAGTCGGCCTCACCGTGTTGGACTGCGTCCAGAGTCGGTTCGTTGAGTGCACTTTGGCGGTTCATCTTCTTCACATCGTGGATGGCTCTCCAATCTTCACACGAGAATCCACGATGAAACTGGTTGCAACCAGGACATGGGCTGGCACGGCAGGCATCCGTCGGGTGACCTTGTTGGTGACAGCGATCACAGACCAGGTCCGCCCAGCAATTCTCCCTTGAGTGTCCAAACTTCCCGCAACTCTCACAGATCCTCTGCCATGGCATGTTGCTTGAACGCGGTGACATGGGCCTTGAACGCAGATCTGGATTGCCTGATCGCGTATCCACATTCCCAGGCTGAGATGGAGGACGCCATCCTTCAGCATCCAGAACCCGATAAATCTCCTTCGTGACATTCTCCACCTTGAACACGGGCTGCGTTTCGGCGGGTGCGTGTTCAGTCACCACCTTCTCACGTCCCTTGACAAGCGCCACTTGCGGTGTGGGCTTGAACTCATCTTTCAGCTCCTCAAATCAGACACGTCGCTCAGGCTCGGAGTCTGAATCAGGATCCGGACCTTGAGCGACAAAAGCGCGGCCAGGCCTGCGAGCCTTGAACCGACCCTGAGGATCGTTGTCTGCGCGGAAGTGAGGCGAGGCGAGGCAGCGTCCCCACAACGCTCCCCGAACCGCCGCGACGCTTCGCCCACGCCGCCGGCACAACGCGAAGGTGGCACGTCGGCGACAGTTGGCTCGTCGAGCTCCCGTGACCAAGAGCGCCGCGCGCGAACGTCTCCTGCGCGCTCGTCGAGCCATCTCTCCACTGAGCGCACTGCGCCGTCGAGGGAGGAGCCGCGGCCTCCGCTGCGCACTCCAAATCCGTTCCTGAACGCTCCTCCGGGCTCCGCGAGCTGCGCGAGCTCACTGAGTCACGGTACTCGCCGCTTTGTGCGGAGGAAGCGCCCTTGGGCCCCGTCATCTTCAACCGTTTGGACGAGGCTCAATCCGAGCAGGTTACGGCGCAGCTGGCCTCCATGCGTTCCCAGCGCCCCGAGTTGCGGCCCCTGCTGAACCCCAGCACCGTCGAGTACGGCTTTCGGCCTCGTGACCCCGCGGAGGCATGCCGTCAGGCATTCCAGCCGACGCTGGCTCAGCATGTCATTGGGCCTGCGGCCCGTACTCCGGAGGAGATCGCTCTTCGAACGTCTCTACGACAGCGACTCTTGACTCCACATTCTACGACTGTCTCCGAGTACCGCAAGCGGTTGCGCCTGCAAGGCAAGGGGTTGTCCGTGCCCGCAATGCGGACGTACCCTGTGGTGCTCAGCCCGGGCGAAAGCCTGATCGAACACGAGGTTCAGTTCGAGCTCTGGGCTGAGAAGAAGAAGAAGCTTAGCTCCATGGATGCTCTTCGAGCTAGCTTCAGCAAAGTGGATGTTCGTATCGAACGCAAGCTCCGCTTCGACTTTGCGAAGATCCGAGCCAAACGCAGCCTCTCGGCCAACGCTCAGCCGCAGACCCATTCTAGCGCTGCGCGCTTCGCTGCTTTGAGCTTTCCAGTCGTTCCTACCCGTGAGGGCGTGAGCGCTGTGGCTCCGGACCAACCCCGGAGCAATGTGGCTGACCCAGCAGCTCCCCAGCCTATTGCCGGGAAGCGCGGGACGGCCGGCATGCCGGCCTCGAGCCCGGCGATCAAGCCGATCAAAAGCGTCCACGACGTCTGGGCAGTCTTGGCGAAGGGGCACCTCAAACTCCCATGAGTTCGCTGAGTGTGGGTACCCTCGCCACTTCACCAGATACTGGTTTTGACCCCGGCACCGCCGCTTCGCCAGCAGGCGCTCCACATGGTAGTGAAGGTTCCCTTGCTCATCGAGCAGCGCCGGTGGAGGGCGCACCAAGCCGCCTCGCCACGTATGATGAGTTGTACGAGGTTCGGCAACAGACGACTCGTCTTCGGGACCATGTCCAGGATGTCGATACACGTCTCGCGCGTACTACCACTGAGCTCGACGAGCTTGCTCGAGACTTGGGCTGGGTTCAAGTGCCTCGCGAGGTCTGGGACCGGCTCCGACACTTGGGGAGCTGGGTGCAGTACTATGGCGATCGCGACGACCGTCGTAGCCAGGAGCTCTCCGAGCTTCGACGTCAGCAGGCTGCATTGCAGGGTCAGATTGACCTTCTGGCCCGCATGCAGGGCCCGCCCGCTGCGCCTCCTGCGCCGGTGGCCCCTGTGCCTGCGGCACTTCCGACTCCGACTCTGCCCCCAGGGCTCGCGGCACTGCCGATTGAGGCGAGGCGGGTGAACGCCTTTTCCGCCCAGGTGTATAGTGTGCGAATGTTCCGGGAGAACAAAGTCCCTAGAACTTCTCAGGCGGATACACCAGAAGATGTCCGCCCGAGATGGCGTGTGTTCCTTGTGACAATCCCTCTCGGGTCGTTTGTCTTCGAACCAAGGAGCTCGGCCGAGTTGGTGAGTTGTTGTACACTGTTGGGTCTCCGAGCGGGGTGCGATACGTACTTCCAAACGTAGCCCCTACGACTCCGGACGATAACCACAAATACAGAGTTATACACAAATACAAATAACCGTCACTTATTCTTTCGGACCCTCCGACGGTGGGTCACTACTCCAGTCAACTAACGAGTCGTATCCAGGGCACTGGTCAACCCTGGGCGACTTCAAACGCGCACCACTCTCAAATGTACTGAGAGAAAATAACCAATATCAATACCCTACCACACAATAACCTTTCGGCCAAGTCCCCGGCGGCGCTACTCACTTCGCCTGGGATGTAATCGATAATATGAAATGCAGGACCTCGCACGGGGCAAGAGTACAGCTGCAACTAGGAAATGAAATAGGTCACCAAATCTCCACACACATCCACAATCCACACGTCACACTCGGCTCTACCGGATCTCCACCTCATGCGACCAATCACACCTCACCATAGGGTCCACGTATCCATGGGGTCGGACATGGGTGCAGACAAAAATCTGTTTCCACATCGTGTCACGTCGAGGACGCAGTCGCAGGTGTCGCAAACGCGACCATCATCGCAGGCCCTGCAGGCACAGGCGGAAGGCTCGGCATCGTGACACGATGGAAAATTGGATTTTCGTCTGGGCGCAGTGTGATTGGCTGAAAGGGGTGCGGCCGGACGACATGGATGGAGAGACAAGTACGAGGATCTGCGACCCGGCGTACACTCGACCATTATGCATATCGACCAGCGACTCTGGCCGAGTCGCTAACTCAAACTGCGACTCTGGCCGGGTGTAAGTCTGGGAGATACGATCAAGGTATACTCAAGTCAAGATGTTTCCGACCGACCGGGCAGACCGACCAAGGATGGGCAAGGATTCCATGGAAGGTTGAAGGAGGTGATTTGTACCCACGACTCTACACTGGACTTTGACCCGGCCGGGACGTCGACGTCAACTGCGATATAGTGAAATCAAGTGATAACAGAATGCATGTCTTAGTTGAAGGAAGTTAGCCACAGAGATAAAAGATAAACAGAGTTCGTTTTCCCTTGAAACCCGCAAGCCGCCAGGAAGAGCAGGAAGCGCAGGACAACCGGGCACCGCAGCTAGGTACGACCGTGGTTGGATCTCTCCCTGAAGTAAGTACGCCAAGTTAGGTAAGGGGACTGGGGCGTACAGGCGTCTCAGGGTGATCCAAAACGATGGCGAACTGATTTCTGCAGCCTGCTAATCACTGCCAGCTGCTGGTTTGCAAATCTGGCCATTTGGGGGCGGGGGTCGCACTGCCCGGTACCGACATAAAAAGTTCGCACTATGTTCGCGCTATTCCATAAATCAGCTAAATTTTAAGATAGATCAAGGGTTGCCGCCGGAGGAGCACAAGGCCCTGGACGACGTTGTCCGGGAGGCTCGGAAGGCTGGCGCGGAGAAGCGCAAGGCGGCCCTGGAGGATAAGAAGAAGGCGTCGGCGGCCGTTCAAGATCAAGCGGCCCCGGAGTCCTCCGCTCTGGATGCGCACCAAGCAAACCAGGACGAGGCTCTGGACTCGACCGAGTCTGTGCCGGCCGGCACCGAATGTGTCCCAGACCCGGCGACGGGACTGGATGAGGGTGAGTCCACACAGGACGAGGAACCCGCCCAGGCGTCTGTGGGAGGCGCCGATGAGGTTGAGCCCCCGGCCGAGGATCGAGTTTCGGACTCTCCTCAGCCGGATGAAGAAGTCGAGATTCTGGACGAAGCCCCGACGATCAAGCACGAAGGACCGCTGTCGACTGTCCAAGAAGACGGCGTACTGAACGACGAAGCTGAGACCCGGTCTGCACCCGCGCAATCCGGTCCGGCCGCGACTGCCGAAGCACCCGCACTCAAGAGCACAAGTGCCTGGTTCGTGATTCGCCTAAGGACAGCCGCCGTCCACGGGAGAGTGTACCGCCCAGGAGCCCACGAGAGGGTGTACCATTCGGAGCCCCGCTGCGAGCGTTGAGTAACGCCTGGTCCAAGGCCCTCGAAAACATCTCACTACATCATCAAGCCAAGTCAGGTACCCAAAAGTATTGCCCATCGGGTTGGTACACCTGTTTCATTTCCCAGTTGTGACGTACTCTCAGTGTGCGTTTGCATTTCATATTCCCTGCGTTTTAGGAGGTTGTGGCAATCGCCTCCTAGGACCCGATTGTAGATTGCGTGTGGTAGGAAGGTACCTGTATTGTTCTCCTGACATTCAGGAGTGGTGCGCGTGGGGTATCCCGAATTTACCTGTATGCGGGGTGCAACCTAAATTGACAGGCTGCATATTGTGTGTACAAACTCTGTGTTGATATTAGTTATTTTGGAGAAGGTCTTTGCTCGTGATCTCACTCCCATTCAGGACTCCCGGAACGAGTAGCGCCCGGAAGTTCTCTGTATTCCTGTATTCTTGATCGATTGCGATTCTCATAGGGTTGAAACTCGGTCCGTCGAAGATAAACGACACCCATACGGATTGCCCAAGGTCACACGCCAACCGGAGCTTACATTTATTGTGGGTTTCGGGTTTCCGTAAGCTAAACCCTCCCGGGTCTAAGCCTACCGGACGTACGCTATACACCCTGGACGATAAAGGCGTTCACCCGCCTCGCCTCAACACTGCCCGGCACCGGCGTACTGTATACAAATGTATTCGAATCGGTTCCGGCATACTATTACGGAGCTATTCCGGGCCATACAAATTTTATGATAGATATACCACCTGCTCAGGGGCAGGCGCCGGACGTTCAAGACCTGACCGGACCGAATGCTGGGAACACTGAATCAACGCCGCTGCAAGCTGTGCGAGCACCGATCCTGGACTACCATGCTGAAGATGACGACGGAGATTTATTGATGTCGGATTACGAAGCTGGACTACTGGGTCGCGAGTTTGTCCTGCGTCTACGAGTGGCCGGACTCCGGCGGACACGAAGCCCGCAAGGGTCGTCCACCGGCGAACTGGATTCCAAGCGCCCGCAGCACGGACCGCCTCGCCCGTCGTCCATTCAGTCCGTGTCGTCGACCCCGTCCGCGCCGCCGCTGTCCACGCCGTCGCTCTCCTCGCTCCCTTCGTACCACGCGTCCAGCGAGTCTGGACGCGCATCCGGTACCGGAGTGCTGGTTCTATCCGGTCCGCCGTCCCGCTCACCCTCGGATCTCGATTCGAGCTTGTTCGGTACGACGGCAGGATCCAATGAGTCGACGTTCAGTGCAACATCGGGAGCTCGGTCGTCCAGAGGCAGCTCGTCGTTGTCGTCGCTGTGGTCCGGACACGATGCCGCGAGGCACATGTCCGCGATTGTGTACGGACCCATGGTGATGACTGCGCAAGCGGGAGCGATTCAGTCTGGCGCAGGTGGAGGAACCGTGGAGATTACCCGGACAGCACTCCCTCGGTCATCGACGGTGGTGGATCAGGACGATGTCGTTATGTCGGAGACCGATCACACTACTGTCCGGAGTGACCGATGGTCGAGGGCTTCATCCGGTAGGCACACCTCCTCCCGACGTGAGAAGCGAAGCCCGTCACCGAGCGACTCCGACTCCAGTGACACTGACCGGAACCGCCGCCGAAGGTCGTCGAGATCGAAGCGCACACCGAGTCGGTCGTCCAGGTCGAGTCGATCCGGTCGGTCAAGTCGTTCAGCGATGTCCGTGATGGGGCGTCCCAGGTCGCGCTCAACACGATGCGCCAGACGCAAGAAGCCCTGGCCAGGATGGAGCTGAGCCAAGCAGAGTCCGCTGCCAACACGGCTCGACTGGGTGAAGGCCTCCAGAGTGCGTTCCACGCGATTCAGGAGCTGTCCGGACGCAATGCTGCTGTCCACGGCAGTCAGCAGACCGGATTGGGACAGAACGCTCCGGTCCCGGAGCCCCCGATCCAGTCCGGCCAGCCTCCAGTGTCGCCGATCCAGGAGCACGAGGTGGCCGCCGCCATTGAGAACGCCCGCGCTGAGGCAGCCCGCCTGGAACGCGCGCGCCGCCGCGGAGTTCACCGAGCGTTGGAAGCAGCAGGAAGCGCAAGCCGAAGCCGAACGAGCACGCTGGGCCGAGGACGTCCAGCGGGGACTGAACGCCCAACTGGATTTATTCCAAGAGAAGGTCCACCAGCTTGAAGCTGAACGGGAGAGGGAACGAGAATCTTCCCGGAACATTCAGCGGTTTCTGGCCCATCAGTTGCGCAACCTTCTTGCAACACACCAGGAAATTCCAGCAGGTCCAGCAACATCGGGACCTGATTCGGCAACGCAAGTGAAGACAGAGACCGGACGTGAGACGTCGCACCCAGTACCCAGTGTGCCTATCCCATCTGGTCAGGCACCCAGTGGATCTGTGTCGTCTCATGCCGACGAGCTTCTAGCAACTCAGTTCCAAGCGACGATCGACAACATTCTCAAGGCTAAGGCGACTGCAGGGGCTAAAGCTCGCGCTGCACGAGCCGCACCGGCCAAAGGGAAGCAAGATGTACTCGCGAGGGACTCCAAGCCTCCGCCCGCGAAGGGTGAGGCCTCCAAGAGTGCGAAGGGCACCGGGTCTGGGGCGCGCAAGCGTTCGTCCGGTAGGCGGGGCCGCAGAGGCGGTGATCCATCCGGTTCGGACCCGGACTCAAGCTCGGACGACGACTCTGACGAGGGCTACAGCTCCAGCGACTCGGACGACTCACTGGCCAATGTGCCCACGCACTCCACGTCGGTGACGACACAGGATGGCAAGACGATAATGAACTTCAGACCGTATGTGAGCTCCAGTTCGCTTGAAGACTTCTACGACAAGGCCTCGTACCAGGAGCGGACAAGATGGTGGGAGCGATTCCTCGCTTTGACGGTCCAGGGTGGCTAGACGGACAGCATGAAGGTCTACGAATTGCGCCTGAAGCTGCCGACGTCCGCACGTCACTGGCGTGCACAATTGCCGAGGCACACGCGTGACACTTGGAGTCTGCTATCCCGCGAGTTCAAGAACAAGTACTGTCGGTCGAAGGTGTCCGATTCGGAGCGCTACTACTCAGCCAGCCAGAAACGGACCGAATCAGCCCTCGACTTCTTCTATCGGCTGAATGCTGTGGCCTACATGGCTAACGTGAATTTCAAGAAGTCACCGAAGACGCGAGAAATGCACATCAAGCTATTCATCAGGAAGCTTACCGAATCAAGGCTGCGATCCAGTCTGAAGAGTCAGCGCATACACAGCATCGACGACCTGGAGTTCATTCTGCGTCAACACGATGAAGAATACCATGACAGCGAGCGCGAGGAACCGTCACCCAGACCGCGCGACTTCCGTGCGGACAATGCTCGCCGCGACCGTGACCGCGATCGATTCAGACCAAAGCCTTCCGGACGTGCGTATATTGCGCAGAGCGAGGATGAGGCTGACGGAGAGGATCGGCATGTGCGTTTTCAGGATGAGGCGGAGGATCACCGAATCCCTGCCGCACCTAAGCCAGATCCGGTCCCCCTGCCCCGACTCGACAAGCAGACCCGGATCCGGTGCAGCCCGTACTGGATGAAGATGTGGTGCGTGATGCGGTGTACCGTGTGATGACCAGCTCAGGATGGAAGCCCCCGCCCCCAGGACAACAATCCGGAGTATCAAGATTCGGTCCGTCCTCGGCGCCGCAGTCACCAAGGGGGAACAATCCTGACTGGAACGAGTTCTGCGAGAAGTGTGAGAGACACGGACACCGCCCGGAGACTTGCTGGATGGACATCGTGTGCGACCGCTGCCACTGACGTGGACACCCGATGCGTGTGTGCAAAGTTCTCCCCTGCAAGCTGTGCGGACTTTTCCACGATGGACACTGTGAGATGATGAAGACCCTGGAGGCACTGAAGAAGCTGGCTCACGAAGGATCACTGAAGGACGTACCGAAGAACATACTGGGTCAGCTGCTGGACGACAAGGCGACAAGTTCAGGTGGGCCGTTAAACCACTAAGCCCGCTGGGTGGGGACCCAGTACGCGCCGGGCGTAAGCCCCTTGAATTGTGTGTGTTAGCCTATGTCGGACCGGAACTGCGAGCCAAACGCCAAGATAACCACCAACAATGCATTATTTCTCTGAGCAACGATGCCCCGATTCAGTCTGACCAAGTTGATGATCGTTCTGGATTGAGCCATACCGAATCACGGAGACCGGATGGACCGACCGAATTTCGTTTGGAACCGGGTGAGCGGTACGGATGGTGGGTAGATCATGAGCCAGATAAGGATTCGCATGAGGTGGCTACGGTGCATGGTGCAGTGAATGACTTGCGATTGGAGATATTGATGGACACTGGAGCGTCGGTGAGCATGATCAGTTTGAATCTTGCGCGTAGACTCAAGATCAAGCTCAACCGACACAAACAGATTAAGGTGTCCGGATTGGGTGGCAAAACCACCTGCATTTCTGCTAGCACGGAAGTCAAGATCACGCTCGGTGCGCGAGTCGTGTATGTCATGGACGTGTGGGTCGCGAACATCGGTGAAGGTGTGGACGTGCTGTTGGGTATGAACTTCATGTTCTGTGCCGGAGTTCGATTGTGTGTGCGCGAGGGACTACTGCAGTTACCGGATGAGGAACCTGAGCTCATGTACGGGGACAGAGTACAGCGCCGACAAGGGCTGAGGTTGCCGGTCTAGGCACCGGAAACCCAGTACCTCCGACCGGGCGATGAAGCGGTGGTCCGCATTCGGTTCGGCCAAGCCAACCCACAACGAGAGGTTGTGTGGGCCGGACGCGGTGATCGCTGGGTGACCAAGATCGTGTACGGAGCGAAGGGTTGGCCCGAAGCGGTCAAGGTGGTGAATGTTTCAGAGTACAATCTCTGGATAACTGCCGGGACGACGCTGGCCTACATCGTGGAGTATGGATTCTTTCCATCCGTGGGGCGTTTTGTCCGTCCAGGATCAAGGGCGTATAAGGAATGACAAGTGCTGATCTACGAAAACACCCTGTCGAAACAAGGCAAGTTACGAGAGCAGCGTCGCCTCCAAGCGCTCTGGGATCGCGAACCACCTGCTGTAGAGCCCGCAAAGTACAACTGGTCGACCAAGCTGATGATGCATCCGGGCGGAAAGAAGGACGTGACTTGCTTCGCAGCGGTGTTACAGAATCCAGCCGTCAGGTCGGACAATATTGTGGAGTTGCCTGAAGATCCGGTCCTGCAGGATTTGGTGGAAGAGGAGGAGTCGTTCAAACGCTTAACTACCCTTCCCAGCGACGCCGAGTCGGACGGGATGGCTCCTCCGGCTGCGAGCCGGCACGACGGGGAGATCTCTTTTGACGACACTAAATCGGATGATGGCGAAGAGTTCTTCGACGTGGTTGAACAGGATGATGGTGCTCTACAGGATGAAGACATCTTTTTCGACGCGGTTGCACCAGATGAACCCGAAGCGTCAGAAGACGAACCGGATGAGGTCGCCGAAGATGTGTCCGACTTGGCCTCCCAAATTCTGTCCGGCACTCCCGGCCAGAAGCTCGAGATGGAGTACGAACGGGTTATGCGACTGAATGCTGAGGAACTGAACTTCGAGCCTGCCGTGTACATTCATGAAGGCAGTGACTTGTTGTCGCAGCTACGAGACCAGCTAGCGCTTCTTTCGGAGATACAGGATCTGAGTCCCGAATGCGACATTGACAAGGCCGATGTCGGTGAACCTGGAGTGAGCAGACCGGATGACGAACGCCGTTTGCGCGACTGAGGCGAGGCGGGTGAACGCCTGACCGCCCAGGTGTATAGTTAGCGCGCCCTGGATGTAGACTCCCGAATGGGGTGCACCCGGAACAGACCCTAGCCGGAAGTGATACACCTAGATGTACACTCCAACCGGGGTGGCGTGTGTCCTTGTGAACAATCCCTGTGGGTTCGTTTGTCTTCGTAACCAGGGGTCTTCAACCGTGGATGAGTTGTCTTGATACTTGTAGGTCGTTAGGCAGCAGGGCAGAACGTAACCTTCTTGGACGTCGCCTCTGACAGCTCTCCGATAACCAAACAATACAAAACAGATGCAGAGTTATATACAAACACGCAGCCCTTCCTTATTCTTTTGGACCGTGAAAGGGTCGGTCACTACTCCAGTCAACTCCAGCCGGACTCCGGGATACTGGTCAATCCCGGACGGCTTTGGCTCACGCGCACCACCCTCAAGTACTGAGGGAAACTAACACAGTCAAGTACGTCCTACCACACAATAGCACTTAAATCACTACTTCCCACCTGGGGCTACTCCAACCAGGTGACAAGGTAATCGGTAATATGAAATGCGGGGCCTTCCTGTGAGGGACGAGCTCAACCGCAACTAGGAAATGAAATGGAAGTGGATCAACCTCGGGTTGGTACCCGGTACTCACCCCAACTTGGACTGGACTCTGTTGCGGGAGCTCGACCCAGATGTCACAGTTGCTGGGCCCTCACGCGTAGACTTAGTCGGTCCTCCGGGAATGCACGTCCGGTAGGCTGCTCCAACTCACTTGCGCGATCCTTGGCAAAACGAACTCTGTTTATCTGTTATCTGTTGTCTCTCTTCTCTATCTGTCTGGCTATCTTCTGTCGATCTTTACATGCACTCCATCTTGACTTGTCTTCACTATGGTCTTGTCGTCGTAATCGTTCGCGGCCCCTCGTAGCATAATTCCAGCAAGTACAATCATCACTGGGTACGCAAACGAGGTTCAATGTTCCACGGAATCCGAACAGATCTTGGCTGGTCGGCTTGGTCGGTCGGAAACATCTTGAACTTTGTATGCTGGATCTTCACATCTGGGATCTCCATTTGGGGTTCAGGTTCATTTCCAGACGGGATCATGTTCCACTTGGACTTCACGTCTGGGTTTTCTTGGGCAACTTCGGGGCTTCTGGGTCTTCGCTCAATCCGGTCGGGCTCCTCTTGCGTTGTATGGTGCACCAAGAGCAGGCGGCCTCCAGTCGGAGGCACGTTTACACTCTCTTGGGCTTCGCCTCTCGTCCGGTACTTGGCTCCAGCCGGGGTCCACTCTTGGGGACATCTCCATCCGGGGTCACCAAACCTTGTACACCGTCAACGCGAGTCCGACCATGATCCGCTTACCCCTGCGCCACGTGTCGCTGCTCCCCTTTCCCATAGTGAGCCCCTGGGCCAACCAATCACGGGCGAGGCTCGTGAAAATCTGGAAAATCTTTGATTCCATCGTGTCAACCGCCCCTCTTGTTACGATCCATTGTAGAGCCCATTCAGCGAAACGATCGATCATGACAAGATCTCACGATCCGAGCAAGCCTAGATGGGTGGGCGCCCCAGACGGGGATATCTTCAGTCAACTTCCAACTGTCGCGTCTCTTGTTTGTGCCCTGTCCCAACCAGGTCTTTTTTCATCAAATTCTCTTTCCAGTTTGCGGCAACGAGATCTCTGCCCACAACGAAATCTGCGCGCCACCACTCACACCATGGACGCCCCCGCACAAAGCGCCGACGCACCGCTCATCCCAGCGCAACTCCCGCCTTCTGCGCCTCCAGTGGGGGTGCGGAGGCGGGCGCGGGCAACGGCGGTGGCAGTCTGGCAGCTAGCGGCGAGGCCCGGGTATCGGCTACGGCCACCGATCCTGCGCGCGAAAACAACGAGGCCGAAGACGCCATGGAGGCCAACGGCCAGGCGGGCTCCGATGATGCCAACGACGCTGACGAGGAGGGGGCGGAGGAGGAGGAAAAGGAGAACGCGGCGTCATCTGCGGAAAGCTCGCCTCTGCACACCGATTACTCGCCAGCCCAGCCGGAGGAGGCTATGGAAGAAGCTCCCGTCCGGGGTTCTTCGCACGAGCGCACTTCTAGAGTCACGGCGGCGGCGTCTAGCTTGCTGTCGTTCGACCAGGTGCTCGATTTCACGGCGTCCGGCGTCCTCTCGTCGACCCATCCGGGGTCTCAGGGTGTTGTCAACATTCTGCCTTCGCGTCACGTTCTCCCGCCCAAGCGTCCCGGCGACGGCAACTCCTATCTGGTCGGCGTCTCCGCACACCCACTGGCATATCCGTCGGAGCGCTACATCCAGGAGGGGTACGGTGGCACAGAAGCGCTGGCGATCTTCGATGGCTTCTCCACTCAGGACCTCTACGACCTGGGCAACCTGGTCGGCAGTCAGACGGAGCTGCGCAATATCTTGCTGCGCCCGCATGTTGACCAGGAATCTCCTTGGCTGACGCAGCTCGAGCTCACCTTGAACTCGTTGCTGTGGCGCCGGGAGTCTGCCTCGGTGCTGGCCTAGTTCCCAGCTGGACGTTTCGCGGAGACACTTTTCTTCACGACGTCCTTGCTTCACCGTATCCTCGACCGGGCGCGGCGAGGTGACGTCCCCATTCAAGGGCCGGTTGAGGCATCTCCCGGCAGGGGGCTCCACCCTGCAGCAGCGCTACGACAAGCTCCTTGAAGAGCACCGCTTCCTGCAAATGTACCACGAGCGGGAAGTGGCTGCACTCCGGACGGAGAAAGTCGAAATGCAAGCCCGGCTGAAAAAAGACTTTGCCTTGGCGGCGCAGAGCCATCTGGATGAAGAGACCGCGCTGCGCAGTAAAGTCTCCGAGACTGAGGCCAAGCTCGAGCGCGCAATTTCGGCCGTCCAGCGCCTGCGTGTCACCAGTCAGGAGGCCGCTTTTGATACCGACCGGTTGATGCAATTTCTCAATCAGGGTGGGGCTGCCACTCGCGGCCGATGGCCCCGGCTGGTGCGTCTGCTTCGGCACTTCCAACGGGGTCTACACCCTGCTCACTGGGTCACAAGCATCACCGTCGAGGCTGCTGATCGTCCGTTCAGGAGGATTCCTCCTACTCGGGCCCCGTGGACCCGGACGTCGAAAAGACGACGACGACAACTACCAGCCGGGTGCTGGTAGCGGCGGTCGGGCCGGTGATCGCGAGGAGAAGTCGGAAGACAATCCTCCCACTCCTCCACGCTCGGACTTCCCACCCGCAGATGGGTCTTCGTCCAAGCCCAAAGCGCCGCACGTCCAGGGGTTCCCGTTTGGGGTCATGTCCTCGCGGAATGGCTGAGCTTCCCAGCAAGGGTGGGCCGGTGTACGTCCAGATGCGGCCTTCGGTCCACCTGGGTCTGATGTGCTCCGTCTGTCGCCCCAGACGGACTTCACGCGCCTAATCCCTGACTGCGCTGCGTCCTTGCCGGAGTTCGTCTCTTGGTCAGATGTCCGGCTGGATGTCCAGTTTGTCATGCGGGTGGGCCATGGATACGAAGAGGCCTTGGACATCCTGCATCAGGATCGTCCGGCCCACCAGCACTTCCCAAGGCTTGGTTGTTGGAGATGCTAGTCAAGATGATGTACCACGGCACCCTGGATGACACCCCTGGACGTGTCATGTGCCGGAGACATTCTACAAGCCGGCTGAGGCCATGCTCCGGGGCGCCTCCGATCGGGAATGTATCCGGAGGAGTTTCCGCCCCTGCGCAACCTGGCTGAGGACGCTGCTGACGAGATGGAGATCGTCGAGGTCGATGATTCCAGCGAGAGCAGTGGTTCCAGTGACTCCGACTACGAGGAAAAGGTCTAGGCTTCTACACCTGAAAAGGGTACAGCGGGGTCATCCAAGGCGGAGACCATCGAGGAAAGCAGTTTGTCCGACAGCGACACAGATGAGGAGCCTCCAACCAAGCGCAATCCCAAACGGAATCGGGTCGAGTCTTCGTCTGACAGCTCATCCAGGGATGAAACCCGGCCGTTTTCTTCATCTAAGCGTCAGTCTCCCCGGTTGTCGTCCCGGAAGTCGCCTCAGTCTCCCCGGTCGAAGTTCAAGTTACAGGACAAGCCTGACAGACCATCGTCCAAGAAAACTCCGAAGAAGCGCAGCCGGACATCGACCTCCAAACGGGAAGGTGGCAAATCGCCCCTGGTTCAGAAGTCTTATGAGAACCTGACCGTCGCGGAGTTGGCTATTGTCGAGACTCCATCTGGGGGCATCATCTCGTGGCGCCGTCGGGGTATCGGGACTCGTTTCTCTCCTAAGAAAGGTGGCATCGAGGGCCAAACTCCTGGCTTCCCCAACTACGCGCCCCAGCAACCCGAGACCAAGTACCTGGCTAGGCGTTGGCCTGCAGTCGAAAACGAGTACGCGGCCTTGATCGACACGGAACCCTGGCTGGAGATGTTCAACAACCGGGTCAAGGTCCTGTACTTCCACCGTCGGGATCAGCTGACGCCGGCTGTGATCCGCATTCTGGACCAACATGTGGAGTACATGAAGGATCACCTGCCGGTCTTCTGGCATATCCTGCCCTGGTTCCTGATGAAGACCAAGCCTGAAGACGACGAGAAGTGTGATGACCTCACGATCTACGAGCGGGCTCAGGACCTTCACCGTAAACGCCAGGCACTTCACGACGGGGTTGCACGCACTTTCGAGGCCCGGATCAAGCGTCTGATCATGGCTGGCATGCCGGAAACAATGGTCTGGGAACCTCGATTCTGGTTGTACCCGTGCAAGATTTGCTACCTGTACTTGGTCGATGAGTCAACCAAGAAGGACGATGGCACGCGTTACACCCTGGCCGATCAGATCGCGATGGCCGAGCGTGAAGACCCCGGGCGGATTTAGTGGACAACCTGCACGGACGACGAGCGCTTGGCGCACGTCCCAGCCAAGCTTGTCGACAAGATTCTGCTCAAGGAACACGAGCGCGTCGACAACTGGGTCTCGACCAAGTTCCAGTGAGGCCACCCCATTCAGCGTCCACGGCGATCCTGGATGTAGTTGCATTTCCGTAGCGTAGCACCCTAATTCCATAATCACCGTTAACGTCTCTATCGTTCTCGTCATTCTCCTCTTCGTTCAGGCTATTCAGGCTGATTCAACCCTGGGTGCAGTCTTGTTCCTCTCTTGTGGCTTTGTTACTCCCTTCCAGGCGGCATAGTCAACTCCATACACTTGTCGTCGAGAACTCCAATCTCATTCAGGTTACTCTCCATAATCACACCTTCATCGTAGATTCGCCCCATACAAATTCACAATCACTTTCCGTAGTTCACACATTCACATCCAGGCAATTAGGATCTCCATCCGGGAACTCCAACTAGGGTCAACACTCCCAATTGGGATCCCCCATCTGGGCCTGACCACTCCGAACTATTGTATGTTAGGGTGGTCGTCCCCAGCCTGCATGGCTTGGAACCGCGCTCGGGCTTTCGCCCCTTGATTGAACTCGTACAAGAGCGCTCCACAATTCAGCTGCGTCATCGGTATCCATTCAGGCTCATCGTACCCCTTCCACTTGATGAGATACTCTCGTGCCCGTTTGGACGTCCGCGTACGTTTGTTCCACCTGAGATCCAGGATCTTCTCCACTTCGTACTCGTCGTTCTCGTTGTCCGCTTCCCAGCTATCTTCAGGAAGAAGTGCTGTGTCGAAATCATCATCTTCGATCTCCGGCTGGATTATAGGCCGTCTGGGGTACAACGCCCGGGGTTTCAGTCGGCTGATATGAACCCAAGGGTTTACACGGTAGCCCGTGTTTTCGACCTTGAGACGATGGTCTGGGAGCCTGGATTCTGGCTGTATCCGTGCAAGATTTGCTATCTGTATCTGGTCGACGAGTCAACCAAGAAGGATGACGGCACGCGTTACACTCTGGCCGACCAGATCGCGATGGCTGAGAGTGAAGACCCCGGCCGGACTCAATGGGCATCCTGTACGGATGCCGAACGTCTGGCACATGTCCCAACTGAGATCGTTGACACGATGTTGCTGTCAGAGCGCGAGCGTGTCGGCAATTGGGTTTCGGCCAAGTTCCAGTGAGGTCATCACATCCAGCACCTGCGGCAATCCTGGATGTAGTTGCCTATCCGTAGCGTAGCACTCTAATTCCATAATTACCGTTAATGTCTCCATCATCCTCGTCATTCTCCTCTTCGTTCAGACCATTCAGGGTGAGTCAATCCTGGGTGCAATCTTGTTCCTTCCTTGTGGCTTTGTTACTCCCTTCCAGGCAGCATAGTCAACTCTATACACTTGTCGTCGAGAACTCCAATCTCATTCAGGTTACTCGCCATAATCACACCTTCATCGTAGATTCGCCCCATACAAACTCACAATCATTTTCCGTAGTTCACACATTCACATCCAGGCAATTAGGTTCTCCATCCGGGAACTCCAACTAGGGTCAACACCCCCAATTGAGGTTTCTCATCTGGACCTGACCACCCCGAACTATTGTATGTTAGGGTGGTCGTCCCCAGCCTGCATGGCCTGGAACCGCGCTCGGGCTTTCGCCCCTTGATTGAACTCGTACAAGAGCGCTCCACAATTCAGTTGCGTCATCGGTATCCATTCAGGCTCATCGTACCCCTTCCACTTGATGAGATACTCTCGTGCCCGTTTGGACGTCCGCGTACGCTTGTTCCACCTGAGATCCAGGATCTTCTCCACTTCGTACTCGTCGTTCTCGTTATCGGCTTCCCAGCTGTCTTCGGGAAGAAGTGCTGTGTCGAAATCATCATCGTCTTCTATCTCCGGCTGGATCATAGGCCGTCTGGGATACAACACCCGGGGTTTCAGTCGGCTGATATGCACCCAAGGGTTTACACGGTAGCCCGTATCCTCGACCTTGAGCTTCACCCGGAACTCGTCAACCACTTCGGCGATCCTGAATGGACCATGCCACAAGTGAGCCAATTTGCGACTCAGACCTGGCTGCACCTTTGGGATGTACAGCCAGACCGCATCCCCGACGTTGAAACCTGACTTGAGTCTATCTGACAACTCATTCCACTTCCGGGTTTGTTCTTCCGAGCGGGCCCGCTTGGCCTTCCTCTGGAGATCCTCCGCACATGCCCGAGCGTAGCTGTAGTCTCGCTGGAGTTTTCTTCGCCACGCATACGCAGTCCGTTCGGGAACGCTGGAGGGTTTAGGTCCCAGCATAGCGGAGATCGTACTTCTGGCGTCCCAACCGTGGACTAGGTAGAATGGAGTGTCCAACCGGGTAGCATCAAACGACGTGTTAAGCGCGAACATGAGCCTCTCTGCGTGATCGTCCCAATCGCTCTGGTCCGCTTTTACGATGTAAGCCCGGATGGACCTCACCACAGTCTGGACGGAACGTTCCTGCTGTCCATTCGCCTGGGGTCTGTATGCCAACGTGGCTCGTTGCCGGCTTCCCAGGAGCTCTCTGAACCGGGTGAAGACTTCACTCATGAATCTTGGATCCTGATCGTGACGCAGTAGAGAGTTGGCTCCGAAGCAGTGGAACGCCCTCTCCTCATACGCCTCAGCGACATCCTGAGCGGTGGTAGAACTCATCGGTTTGCACATTACAAAACCCGAAAACGCATCCTAAAACAGGAGCAAGAACGTATTACCCCGTTCGGACTTCGGCAGGTGGGTCACGAAATCGAGACCACCTCGAATGGCTCTCTGGGCTCAATGTTCCCGGGCGACGGTCCAGGGTTGGGCGGACGCCCCTTGCCGCTGTGACACGATGTGGAAGTGGATTTCTGTCTGCACCCATGTCCGACCCCATGGATACGCTGACCCTTCGGAAAACTATGATTGGTCGCACGGGATGGACATCCGGCAGAGACAAGTGTGATGTGTGGATTGTAGATGTGTGTGGAGATTTGATGGTTCCCGGCGCTTGCAGCAAGCATGGGCTCACAGGATTGGAGATGCGCCCACCGGATGAGCGCTCATATCTGGTGTGGAGTACCCCATCCTGTCCATCCGCCGACTTCCCTAACTGCAGGATAGGCCCAGGGCGTGAAAGTGTGGCCAGGGAACGTATCCTGGCCACTGCCTGCATTGGCTCAGTCAAGTTGTCGGCCTACCCCATTGAATTGACATCACCTGACATGATCGCGCACCCGCAAGACCTTGCTGGACAAAGCCCCGTGTTGCCCGGACTGAATCGTGGTGCACCCGGTGAAAGCGCACAGAATGAAGAAGTGCCGAACCGGATGGGGACGGACCGGATCATTCATTCGGTCCGTCCACTATGCACACACTGGATATCAACGCACCAAGAACAAGTCCAGTGCGCGCCGCGTGTGTTCGTGCAGCGGCGTCGATCCAGACCGGATGAGACCAAGACCCCCCAAGACCCACGTGCAGCACCGAATGAGCCGCACATCCAAGGGAGAGGTCCAGTTCCAAGACGAAGAGACGGTGTACCCAAGCGAAGGGACGGTGTACCCAAGGTACCTCTGTCATCATCTGATGAGTGTACCCGAAGAAGTGTCGCCGTCAACAAGTTCGCATACCGAAAACAAGACAAGCATACTGAAGCACCGTCAAGAAGCACAAGTATACTCAAGACAAGCGAAGCATAGTGAAACCTACATTAAAGTCAGCGAAGTGATAGAAGATAGCTAGCCAAACGTAAGAACTAACCAGAAACCAATTTGCCGAAGAACACGCGGACGATTCTGGCGCCCGAGGACAGCAGTAGAGCCTCGACTTTCTCGTCTTCAAGAGCCCTCCGGGAGACTGCCTGCGCGCGGTCTAAGTACGTTTAGGGACGCTTCCAAGGCCTCACCGGTGTAGCGAGCACCGGTGTAGTGGGGACTCAAAGGTACCAAGGCGAGGTCGGCAGTGACTGGGGTTTCGCGCCCTGGAGTGACCTGTGAGAGCTTCATTTTCTATTTGCGTGCTCTAACCGAGCATCCATTTCATATTCCCTACTGTGTGTCTTTGGTGGTTGAGGTAGTCACCCCCCAGACCGAATTGATCGACTACTGTGTGATATAGCCTGAATTATATTTTGTATTGTTCCCTCATTCTGTGAGGGTGGTGCGCGTAAGTGAGTGTGCATCCAGGGCTGACCAGTGCCTTGGGTGACGGCTCCGAAGTTGACTTGTGTTTAGACCCCCCACCCAAGGGTCTCAAAGAATAAGTGGTGGCTGTATATTTTGTGACGTTTAGCTCGGTATTGTATTTCTGTGTGGTTGGTTGGTCTGAATTACGGATCTGACAGTGATCCCTTCCATTCGGTCTGACCTTCTGTTCATTCGGTGTGGTTTATCTCAGGAACACACCCAGCAGACTTTATTCTGTATTTCCAACAACTCACTTCGGTGAAGTCCGGTCCGCCAAAGGTAAACGATACCTATAGGGGTTGACACAAGGACACACGCCAAACACCGGACCGCATCAGTGCGATTCGGTGCGTCCAAGCGGTTTCAGGCCCGGGTCATTCAATGTCCCGTGGGCTGCTCATCGCGTGGACAATCTCTGGTACTCCGAACCCGAATTTCATTCGGTCCGGCATAGCGCCCTATACACCCCTGGACGATAAAGGCGTTCACCCGCCTCGCCTCAGCTGGCACAGTCGATACACTCCTGGACATACCTTTCAACATCTGCGTACATCCCTGGCCAGTAGAACTCCAGGCGGAGTTTCTCGTGCGTCCGGGTTATCCCCTGACGGCCACCTTGGAAATCCTCATGGGCGTAATGCAATATGTCCAGACGGAGTGCCTCTGGTACGACTAGGCGCAACTCGTCAGTCTTATCGCGAGGTTGGTCTCTGTTAGACCGGACCAGTCGGTAGAGCACATCCCGGACGTCTAACGCAAACAGGTCTGCCCGCTTGGACAGCTTGCGGATCTCCAGGCGAGAAAAATCATCCAGGTCGCCCCTCAGAAACTTCTTCAAATTCGTCAACTCGGGGTCTGTCCAGTCGTCGATCCCTGACTGGGCTCATCTGGGGAGTCGTCGCTCGGGGCCACTTCAGGCTTCATGATCTGTTCGTGGATCCGAGAGACTCGCACCAGGTGTTCCATCTCATCTGGGTCATCGATCGTACAGGACTCTCCCAGCGCCAGTGTCTTGGATGTCAAATAATCGGCAGCCTGGTTATACTCCCTCTTGACGTGTACCAGCCGGATTGAAGTGAACTTCATCTCCTCGTACTCGGCCAGACGTCGCTGTAGGTTTGGCTGGTTGCAGTTAATCAGTCCTTGAGCCTGTTGAATGACGATCCGAGAATCTCCAACAACAACCACATCCGGGATACCCCGGTCGTAGATCATCCTCAGCCCATTCAGAAGGCCAAGATACTCCGCGTCGTTCACCGTAACATCGTCTAGGATGAAACTCTGCGCAGCCAGGACCTTCCATCCGGGGAGTTCCCAGATGATGCATCCGCAACACCCTTGCCTCGTTGAAGTATTCGCGGCGCCGTCGAAACTTAGTACAAATCCGGCGAAACTGACTTCCAGCATCTCCACGCTGATCACCGGTGGGGGTTTCACTTGACCCTTAGCTGGGATGAGCGATTCAGCAACTTCGTCCAGGTGCTCACGTGGCGTTATGCCAGCACCCAGGATTGCGGCCAGGCCGTCTTCGTCCCGCTTCACCTTCTGCACCTCCAAGTCCCAATGGGATAACGTTAATCCCCACCGGACATGTCGCCCATCAGCGGTCTTGGACTTCAATAGCCAGGACAATACCGAGTATCTGGTATACACCTTGATTGGGCAGCCCTGGACGAGAGTGCTAAACACATCCAGGACCCGCATGACTGCAACTGCTTCCTTCTCAGCGACATGATATCGGATCTCCGCATCGTTCAACACGCGTCCCGTGAACCTCACAGGCTGGATCACCCCATCGTAATCCTGTCCGAGGACCGCACAGGCAGCCCAGCGCATGCGGGATGATCACAAACGGCTTGGTCCGGTCGGGATGTCGCAACAGGGGCGTCGACACAATCTTCCTCTTCAGGATTTCGAATGCCTCCTTTGCCCGCGACAAATTCCGGCCGGACTTCGCTTGTTCATCAGTAAGCTCGTACAGGACCGCAGTCACAACTGGGAAATCCTCAATGAACTTGTGATAATAATTGAGGCTTCTGAGGAATGACTGAACTCCCTTCAGGGTGGACGGGAACGGTAGATCCTGAACGCCCTTCGCGATCTTCGGAGTCGCGCGCAGTCCCTCCGCACTGATCTCATGTGAGAGATACGGGATACTTAGCTTCCCAAACTCGCTCTTGGGCAGGCTGACAGAGATATTCCAGTAGCGTAACCGGAATGACAGCGCATTCAGATCCTCACACAGCTGATCCCAAGTGGGCGCCCCATGCCCGATGTCATCGATGTAAGAACTCCGTCCGAGGACGGGTCCCAGCTCGGACGGCATCGGGATGTTGCGTTGGAACACAGTCATCTGCTCAACCAAGACGGGGACACCGCCTCCAGCCTTCTCCCGTTCGGGTCCAAACCGAGGAACTCAAGCACATCCGGGTCTACCTGCTCTTCTTCTTCCCGAGGGAGCCGCACGAAACCCCAAAGGCAGTTGTTGATCACCGCCTGATACACGAGCGGGGCGTTCTTGAGCCCAAATGGCATGCGGACCCACTGGAAATGTCCGAATGGGCAGATGAACGCGGAGATCAACTTCGCACGTTCCGTCATCCTGACTGCCCAGAATCCACTCGCCATGTTTAGGCTCATGAACCACATAGCGGCTTCGAATCCAATCAGAAGATCATCGATCAGGGGCAACGGATAACTAGAAAGCCGGATGAACCCATTGACCACCCGGTAGTCGATGCACATTCGGATGTCAACACCGTTCTTCTTGAGGACGATCACAATCGGGGAAGCCCACGGCGACAGCGACATCTCGATCAGGCCTGTTTCCAGCAGCTTCTTCAGGAGCTCGTACACAAGTGGGGGGCAATGGACCTTGGTCGTTGAGCGACAGGTTTGGCGTCGCCTACATCCAGGTCACACACTACGCCCCTGGCCGGGGCCGGCGCAGCATTGCCATCTCCAAGGAAGATCTTGCGGTGATACTTGAGTATAGAGCGCAGCTTCTGTTTCCCATCCGGGGTAGTCCGTCCGGGTTCCCCAACATCCGCCTTGTCAATATCACATTCGGGGCTCAGGCCTTCAACTCAGGAAGCAGGGCCAATTCATCACGCAGCTGGGACAGCATCTCGTTCCCCTCGTGCCGATATACTCCAGTTTCCAGGTCGAGTTCTTCTTGATTGATCCTCATGCACCGATTGTACTCTTCTTCCAGCTTCCGCAACGGGGTGCTAGGCATCGATACAGTGGGTATGTCGGGCTCGTCCCGGTCGGGCATGTAATCCGAACTATCACCATCTGGGTCAGAGTCGGCCAAATCTGAAATGCTTAAGTTCCACTCGTCAGGACTTGGGTCCGACTCAGCTGCGGTGCCGACATCGCTGTGAGAGTTCTCGACAATCGGGTGTCGACCGGGCTCTGTCTCACGACCATCTCCATCCGAGATTCCCTCGAAGGGTCCCGCCTGGGACTCAGTAGCACTCTGCTGGAGCATGACCAGCCGGTCCGTCTGGGATCCCGGTTCGGGCCGCATAAGAATCCTTGTTGGCCATTCACGCTGTGGTCTCTCTACAGCTGGGGGCTGTCGACTCCACTCAAGCTCAATCTGCTCTCGTCCACGCGCTTCTGCTTCTGGAGACACCGTGTTCTCGAAGATGAGTTGTTGCCACTCTTGGTACCGCTTGCTTCCTGGCCGGGCAAATCTTCCAAATCGTGGGAAGTGCCCAAACTCGACAATCCGAGCTACAGGAGTCCGGTTGTCGAGCCATACACTCTGGTTAGAGATGTTCACCACCTTCACCGAGGGTTCCCACGACTTGGTTGCATACAGGATCTGGGTAACCCAACGGTCACCCCGACCGGCCCAAACAACATCCTGTTGAGGGTTGCTCTGGCCGTATCTGATCTTCACAATCGCGTGTTCCCCCGGACGGAGATAGATCCCCTCATCTGGAGTCACCGGGAGGTCCAGCCCCACTTTCTCACGGCGTGGGCCGTCACACATCACAACAGTTTCTTCGTCCGGGAGCTGCACGAGCCCCTCTCGCACGCTCACCCGCACTCCAGCCGCATACATGAAATTCATTCCCAGAAGTACCTCCAATCCTTCGCCGATATTCGCCAACCAGACACTCATCACGTACACCACGCGGAAGCCCAGAGTGATCTTCACCCGGGCGTACGCTGTGATGTTCGTGGGCGCACCTCCCAATCCGGACACTCTGATCGGCTCCGGCAACATCCGGAATTTCAGCTTGAGCCTACGCGCAAGGTCCAAGCTAATCATGCTTCCGGATGCACCAGTGTCCAAAAGTATCCTCGTTCGGAGATCATTCACCGCCCCATGTACCGTCGCCACTTCATGACTCGCTTCAGGCTCGTGGTCTTCCCACCAACCGTATCTCTGGCCGGGTTGTAAGAGGACTTCGACTTGATCATCTCCATCCAGGCTTTCCCGTCCAGAATCCGCACAATTGGGGTCGTCAGACTTGTCCTGAAATATAGCTGACATGCATTGGTGGTTATCTGTTTTTCTCCTTCTCAACTCGTGTCCGACATTCACTAAGATACACAATCGTTTGGGTTTCGCCAGCCCGGTGCGTTCTGGATCCCCATCCAGCGGGCTTACTAGTTTAACGGCGATCCAGCATCGGCCTCATCACCCAGCAACTTCTTGCGCAGGGATAAAGGTAGGTCTTGTAACATCCCCTTCCGAGCGAGTGACTTCACGGCTTCCAGAGCGTCGTAATCTTCGCAGGTTCCTTCATGTATCTTGCCACAGCGTGAACACGGTCTCACTCGACACGCGTATCCCGGATGGCCCTTCCGACTACAACGATCGCAGATGATCTCCGCCCAGCAATTCTGCTCCTTGTGACCCAGCTTACGGCATTTCTCGCAGAACTCATCCCGATCGGGGTTCTCTCGCCGGGGCGACTGCCATCCCGGCCGAGGGATTGCCATCATGGCCGGGGCGATTGCCATCCTGGACGTGAATCTCCTTGAGCAGGCGGGCGCCACCCGCTCCGCTCGATCGCCTTGAAAATGGCTTGACGAAGTTCGGGCTCCGGGATCTGAGCAACGGTTGGGGCAGTCGGCGTCACCTCAGCCGGGGTGTTCCGGCTGGATTCTTTCGACTCCACTTGGGACGGCTTGGTCTCTTCGACTTCGTCCTCGAAACGTACACGACCTTCAGACTCGTAGCCAGACTCCCCGTCCGAAGTTGCCACAAACGCACGTCGCCTAGGCTTGAAACGAGAGTCCTGGATGTTGCCTGCTCGGAAATCCCGCTTGGGCGGTAGCGTATCATAACCCCCATCCAGGTTCAGGTCCTCCTGCTGTTCCAGGATGTCTTCGAGGTCGTCGAGGCTGCGAATCTTCTGGTTGGCCAGGATGGCCTTCAGCTGTGAATCCCGGAGATTCTTCAGGAAGCGCTTGACATTGTGGTGTAGCGGGATCAGCAAAATCTGTGAGATCGCCAATCCAACTTCCCAACTGCGCCCGAACACCGACTTACGGAGGGAGTCCCCCGAGGATCCGTGATCTGTGTTCTGAACTGGTCACCTTGTGTACCCGTCGGTAGGGCTGGATCTGCTCCTCTGGTGTCTGCTGAAGCGTCCGAGCCTTGAAGACAGAACAGTCTGGGCGAGACGCGGGGATGTGGGTGGAGCAGCGCGGAAATCTTCACTCTGCTCGCGGTCGTTACTTCAGATCCAGTGGTAGTCGACTGGGATCGGGCGGCCTGGATCTGGATCCGGCCTTGGGGTTGCCTTTGGGGGCTTGTTGTTCCTTTCCGATGCCTTCGCAGGTCTTCCTCTGCCGTACTTGCCGCTTCCTATAGCGGGATCCGTAGATGTTGAGAGTCGAGGATACACCCGGCCAAGTAGTAACTCCGGGTGGATCGAGGATCTGCACTTGCAAGTAGGTCACTAGGAAGGTTGCAGAACTGGCCAATGTATTATCCAGTCTTAACCAACGCTAGCTCCACTACCCAAACCTTGCTACGCCGTAGCGCCAATGTACGTTCCCGATTCCAGGCGAAAGCGAAGGCACTTGCGATGTATAAGGCAAATTCTTCTCTGATTTATGCTTAAGTCCAATCCCATCCCAAAGTCCTATCTCCCTATGGATCTTATCATCCCATCTGTACCTACTGATTTTATGGGGCTCATTTACCTTCCTTGCGCATCGCTTGATTACTTCCGCTGAGCCATAATCTTGGATCCATAGCCGGTCCCTCCAATCCATAATCACCTGAGTCGTACTCAGAATCTGGATCAGGATGTATCCATCACTCTGCCTCTCCGCCAATCGCATTTCAGCCTCCAATTTTTTGGATCCTGCTTCTCCACAATCGCCTCCTGTCGGTAGTTGGTGCCGCCCAACGGCATCACTGCGGGCACTTGTTCTCACTTTCGGATCCACCGTCTTGCTACCAACATGTCAGACCCTCCGCGTGACGAAGCTCCTGTCTCTTCAGGTGGGGGTGACCAGCCTGGCGGCGGGCACTCGCTGCCCGATCCCCCGCCTCCCAACCCAACGGCGGCAGACATTGCGGTCTTGGTCGCTGCTCGTGACGCAGCGGTGCGTGAGCAAGAGGAGGTCGCTGCTCTGCTACTTCGGGAGACCCGGGATGTCCGGACAACCGAAGCACACCTTCGGGACTTGATTGTGGATCGCGAGCACCTCCACCGAGAGGTTGCTGGCCTTCGGGCGCGCACGGATCCAGCTTTCGGTGACACGCCTCGGATCCAAGACCTACAAGGGGCAAGTCGAACGCCAATCCCACAGGATCCACGAACTCCAAGCGTACCTCGCTGAGTCTGAGCACGAACGGCAGCGCCTCTCCGACAGTAACGATCATCTCGCCGCAGAAGTGACCTTGGCGGGGGCCGAGATCCACGAGCTTCAAGAGAAGCGCGCCACCACAGAGCGGGGTTGTCAAGAAGCTGAGGAGAGACACCGTCTTGCTGAGCGCGTCTTGAATCGCACGCAGGAAGCTCTGCAAAGAGCGGAAGCCGAGCTAAAATCAGCGACTGCGGATCCACCTGCTCATCACCAATCCTTGGATGATCTTACACGGGAGCGGGATCGAGCCGTGGCAGCGTTGGCTGAGGCTAACACAGCAGCCGTCAGACGGGTGGCTTGTCGGGTGTGGATGGAGGCGAGATTGATGACGATGGGGGCGACCCAGATCCCGAAAGACTCGAAGATCACCCAAAACCTCTGGGCAAGGCTGTTCCCGATGACGACGACGCAGACGATGAAGACGATAACGAGGAGAGCGAAGAGGCTTCCAGCAACGTCGAGGAGTGAGGATCCGGATACCGCGGCCGTCACGAAGGAGTACAGACCTTAGAGGCTGTGTCGCCATCCCGATCTGCTGAGCGCCGCCGCCAACAAGCTTCTCCTCGGCGCCAACTTGCCGCTAGTGGAGCTGGCGAGCCTCCGGATGGATCTAATGACTCGGATCCATCTTCTTGCCCCGATCCTCGGGGTCATCGTGCCGATCCCTCTCCAGACAATCGACCTGCCCAGCCCGATCCTCTCGCACCTGTAGCTCCGTTCGGTCCCGAAGAACGTTGTATCCCAGGTCGTCAACGTGCGCGTGTGCTTACTCTAGCGGATTGCAATCCATGGGTGGTTTCTCGGCTCAACGACGTGGCAATGGTGTCTATGCTGGTCGGCGTTTTGTTTCCCGTATTGCCCACAGCTCCTGGTTGGTTACTCCCGTGTCTGGATCGCGATAACCGCCCGTCGTATGGTTTGGGGGACTACTGCCATGAGTTGATCACCAGGGACAATGTAAACGCACTATACGCCACAAAGCCGTGGGAAGTTCTCGAAAGTGACGGCGATGCCCTCTCCTTCGAACCTGCAGTCGGGGGTCGACTTGGAGTTTCGATCCAGAAATACGGGATTTACGAGGAAGACAACATCGTCTCGTATTGGGAGTCCACACACTCATTCCCGATCCCAGATGTGATGGTCGCTAAGTATCCATGGCTGCAGACATTCCAGAAAGAACGCGACAATCGCAGATCCCATGCCGGCCGAGCTTGGAAGCATCTGTTGGAGCTGTTGATTGTAGTGATGAGAGAGGGTTGGTGTGACTTGGACATCCTGCTGGATCCGCGCATCTTGCACTTCCCCAAGCGTTCCGAAACGGCCAAGTGGTATCCTGGCGTCGTGGCGCGTCAGGCTAACCTTGCGGATCACAACCTACACCGTCCTGAACCCACCGACCTCCTCGAGGCACTGGATGAGTGCAATGACGCGGATCCATGGCGTAACCACTACCGAGACACGCCTCAGTACCATCCGGCCCGCAACATCGCACGCCTCTCAGCCAAGTTCTACGACCTCCGTGCCATTGGTGACGCCGAGTAGGCGTTGGATCCGTAGTATCTCGAGGTCAATCCAGATCCTGAACATCGTCGTCGACCATGCATTTCTGTACACTTAACTCGCCACAATGAAATTCTCAATCCACCTTCGGCATCCTCCTTCATCCGTCACCGTATTCGCTCCATTGCATTCTCCATAACCATGACTCGTACGTTCAGATCCAACTTGGGCGAGGCATACCTTCTCCTCGCATCCTCTCTTTCTGCCTTGTTCAGACGCTACAGGCATCCGATCCATACGCGCATTTACACAAAATCCCAATCCACCGATCTGCAACCACCTTGCAGACCCATCATCAGTTCTCCCACAGAACGACCAGCTCGCTCCTGTGGATCCCGGTCCCACTACTCCTCGTGAGACTGAATCACACCAAACCGATTTCGGTTAGTGCGATCCCGCAGGAACTCGTGCAGTATAGCACCGCAGTTGAGATCCGCTTCATCCACCCAAGATGGATCCTCATATCCACGCCAATGAACCAGAAATTCCCGATGGATCCGGCCGTAACGGGTCCTCTTCCCAGTCCTCATGCCGTAGTCCACTTCGTATTCATCTTCCTCCAGGTCCTGGATCCAGCTATCTTCCGGCAGCAGCGCTTCGTCAAAGTCATACCGATCTGTAGTTCCTTCGGTCAGCTGGATCTGGGGCCGATCCGGAAAACTTCGAACCAACTTCAGCTTGGACACGTGCACCACGGGGAACAACCTATATTCAGTACCAGGAGTCTCAATCCGCACTGCATATTCGCCGATCCTCTCCGCAACACGGAATGGCCCGTGCTACATGTGCGCTAGCTTGCGAGTGTATCCTTCTTTGACCCGATCCAAGAATAGCCAAACACGGGATCCAACTTCGATCTGATGTGGATGGATTTCCTCGTTGTGCCGATCCGCTCGATCCGCAATCGCCTCCCGCAATCGAGTATTGACTTCCGCTCGTGCTTGCTGGTAGTAGCGTTGGATCTGGTACCGCCATCTCCTCGGCTCTCTGTCTTGACGGCGAGTGCTGCCCACCGGGATCGTCGCTTCGAGGGTGGATCTAGGATCCCATCCATGCACCAAGTAAAAGGGTGTTTCTCCACGGATCCGATCCTGAGCCGTGTTGAGTGCGAAGGTGAGTCGCTCTGCGTAATCGTCCCAATCTCGCTGATCCAGATCCTGCACATACATCTTGAGAGCGCGGGTAGCGGTCTGTACCATGCGTTCTGCTGTCCCGTTCGCCTGCGGCCGATATACCATCGTTGCACGTTGCCGCTGACCTAGGATCCGGTTGAAGGATCGGAAGAAGTCAGCCATAAACCCAGGTTCACGGTCGTGTCGGATCACCTCACTGGCACCAAATCTCCTGAAGACACACTCCTCGTAGGACTCCGGAATAGTCTGCGCAGTTCGAGAGTCACTGGCCTTCGCAATCACGTATCCGGTGAACAGATCCACCCAAATCAACAACTCGGTATTACCCTTATTGGATCTGAGCAGCGACGTTATGTGATCCATCGCTATGATCTGGAATGGGTACGTAGCTTGGATGTTACCCGGCGACTCGCCTTGGATCGTGGGTCGTCCTTTGCCAGTTTCGCAATCCACACACTCACCCACATACCGCTGGACGCTCCGATACAAACCTCGCCAGTGGAAGTGGTCGCGGATCCGCTGGTAGTTACGGCCAATCCCTTGGTGACCACCTTCCAGGCCCTAGTGTGTGAGTGACCCACCGTCCAGGGGTCCAAAAGAATAAGTGACGGCTAGTTGTAGTGTTTGTATACTCTGTATAGTTGTTGGATTTATCGAGCTACGAAGGCATTTGGGTAAGGTGTCTTCTGAGTTCCTCACCCCAGAGTTGACTGAAATCCTGGATCCTGAATTCGTAATATTCTGGATTCCGGGTGATCTGATTCTCTGGGTTTTGCCTCTAGTGTCGAGGTGCGTTCTGGATTAGACGTGCACCTCAGCGCTTCTTCGAGGCTACATTCGAGTTTGGTGAAGTGCCGTTCCGTCAAAGACAAACGAGCCGACAGGGATTACACAAGGTACCCACGCCAACCAAGGAGAGTGATCCTCAGGGTTTAAAGCTTTGCGGCTGCGAACCTCTGGATTTACCTTCTTGCTGTTGACTCTCAAGTCGGTTCTCTGGGTCTACACCCTGAGGACCTTCTTGGGCTGCGCTATACGAACCCCCCTGGGCGATAAAGGTTTCATCGGCCTCGCCTCATTGTGATGTGCGGGGACCCGCCACGGAGACGGGACGTTGGGTGGCGTGTGTTCCTGGAAAGACCCTCTCAACGGTTTTGTGATTCGGTACGACCCTCCATTCGGAGTGGGAGCCATCGTGTATGGTTCTGGTAATGTCCTGTCACCTCGGTGGCAAGATCCTCTGTGAAAGAACCTGAGCAGAGGAGCGGTTGACACGATGTGGAAGTGGATTTCTGTCTGCACCCATGTCCGACCCCATGGATACACTGACCCTTCGGAGAACTGTGATTGGTCGCACGGGATGGGCATCCGGCAGAGACAAGTGTGGTGTGTGGATTGTGGATGTGTGTGGAGATTTGATGGGACCCGGCACTTGCAGCAAGCATGGGCTCACAGGATTGGAGATGCGCCCACCGGATGAGCGCTCATATCTGGTGTGGAGTACCGAATCCTGTCCATCCGCCGACTTCCCTAACTGCAGGATAGGCCCAAGGCGTGAAGGTGTGGTCAGTGAACGTATCCTGGCCACTGCCTGCATTGGCTCAGTCAAGTTGTCGGCCTACCCCATTGAATTGACCCCACCTGACATGATCGCGCACCCGCAAGACCCTGCTGGACGAAGCCCCGTGTTGCCCGGACTGAATCGTGGTGCACCCGGTGAACGCGCACAGAATGAAGAAGTGCCGAACCGGATGGGGACGGACCAGATCGTTCATTCGGTCCGTCCACTATGCACACACTGGATATCAACGCACCAAGAACAAGTCCAGTGCGCGCCGCGTGCATTCGTGCAGCGGCGTCGATCCAGACCGGATGAGACCAAGACCCCCCAAGACCCACGTGCAGCACCGAATGAGCCGCACATCCAAGGGAGAGGTCCAGTTCCAAGACGAAGAGACGGTGTACCCAGACGAAGGGACGGTGTACCCAAGGTACCTCTGTCATCATCTGATGAGTGTGCCCGAAGAAGTGTCGCCGTCAACAAGTTCCCGCATACCGAAAACAAGACAAGCATACCGAAGCACTGTCAAGAAGCACAAGCATACTCAAGACAAGCGAAGCATAGTGAAACCTACATTAAAGTCAGCGAAGTGATAGAAGATAGCTAGCCAAACGTAAGATGTAAACAAAAACCAATTTGCCGAAGAACACGCGGACGATTCTGGCGCCCGAGGACAGCAGTAGAGCCTCGACTTTCTCGTCTTCAAGAGCCCTCCGGGAGACTGCCTGCACGCGGTCTAAGTACGTTTAGGGACGCTTCCAAGGCCTCACCGGTGTAGCGAGCACCGGTGTAGTGGGGACTCAAAGGTACCAAGGCGAGGTCGGCAGTGACTGGGGTTTCGCGCCCTGGAGTGACCTGTGAGAGCTTCATTTTCTATTTGCGTGCTCTAACCGAGCATCCATTTCATATTCCCTACTGTGTGTCTTTGGTGGTTGAGGTAGTCACCCCCCAGACCGAATTGATCGACTACTGTGTGATATAGCCTGAATTATATTTTGTATTGTTCCCTCATTCTGTGAGGGTGGTGCGCGTAAGTGAGTGTGCATCCAGGGCTGACCAGTGCCTTGGGTGACGGCTCCGAAGTTGACTTGTGTTTAGACCCCCCACCCAAGGGTCTCAAAGAATAAGTGGTGGCTGTATATTTTGTGACGTTTAGCTCGGCATTGTATTTCTGTGTGGTTGGTTGGTCTGAATTACGGATCTGACAGTGATCCCTTCCATTCGGTCTGACCCTCTATTCATTCGGTGTGGTGTATCTCAGGAACACACCCAGCAGACTTTATTCTGTATTTCCAACAACTCACTTCGGTGAAGTCCGGTCCGCCAAAGGTAAACGATACCTATAGGGGTTGACACAAGGACACACGCCAAACACCGGACCGCATCAGTGCGATTCGGTGCGTCCAAGCGGTTTCAGGCCCGGGTCATTCAATGTCCCATGGGCTGCTCATCGCGTGGACAATCTCTGGTACTCGAACCCGAATTTCATTCGGTCCGGCATAGCGCGCTATACACCCCTGGACGATAAAGGCGTTCACCCGCCTCGCCTCACAGGCGTTCCAACCGACGCTGGCTCAGCATGTCATTGGGCGTGCGGCCCGTACTCCGGGGAGATCGCTCTTCGAACGTCTCTACGAGATCGACTCTTGACACCACAGTCTACTACTGTCTCCGAGTACCGTGCGCGGTTGCGCCTGCAAGGCAAGGGGTTGTCCGTGCCCGCAATGCGGACGTACCCTGTGGTGCTCAGCCCGGGCGAAAGCCTAACCGAACACGAGGTTCAGTTCGAGCTCTGGGCTGAGAAGAAGAAGAAGAAGCTTAGCTCCATGGATGCTCTTCGAGCTAGCTTCAGCAAAGTGGATGTTCGTATCGAACGCAAGCTCCGCTTCGACTTTGCGAAGATCCGAGCCAAACGCAGCCTCTCGGCCAACGCTCAGCCGCAGACCCATTCTAGCGCTGCGCGCTTCGCTGCTTTGAGCTCTCCAGTCGCTCCTACCCGTGAGGGCGTGAGCGCTGTGGCTCAGGGCCAACCCGGAGCAATGTGGCTGACCCAGCAGCTCCCCAGCCTATTGCCAGGAAGCGCGGGACGGCCGGCATGCCGGCCTCGAGCCCACGGGGCGCTGGTGATCAAGCCGATCAAAAGCGTCCACGACGTCTGGGCAGTCTTGGCGAAGGGGCACCTCAAACTCCCATGAGTTCGCTGAGTGTGGGTACCCTCGCCACTTCACCAGATACTGGTTTTGACCCCGGCACCGCCGCTTCGCCAGCAGGCGCTCCACATGGTAGTGAAGGTTCCCTTGCTCATCGAGCAGCGCCGGTGGAGGACGCACCAAGCCGCCTCGCGACGTATGATGAGTTGTTCGAGGTTCAGCAACAGACGACTCGTCTTCGGGACCATGTCCAGGATGTCGATGCGCGTCTCGCGCGTACTGCCACGGAGCTCGACGAGCTTGCTCGAGACTTGAGCTGGGTTCAAGTGCCTCGCAAGGTCTGGGACCGGCTCCGACACTTGGAGAGCTGGGTGCAGTACTATGGCGATCGCGACGACCGTCGAAGCCAGGACCTCTCCGAGCTTCGACGTCAGCAGGCTGCATTGCAGGGTCAGATTGACCTTCTGGCCCGCATGCAGGGCCCGCCCGCTGCGCTTCTTGCGCCGGGGGCCCCTGTGCCTGCGGCACTTCCGACTCCGACTCTGCCCTCAGGGCTCGCGGCACCGCCGATGCCGAGCCTTCCGCCTGTGCCTGCAGCGCCTGCGATGATGGTCGCGTCTGCGACGCTTGCGACTGCGTCCTCGACGCTCGCGACCTCCGCGCCTGCGACCTCGTCGCCCTCGGTTCCTCCATCTGCACCTGCGTCGGGTCATGGTACGGCTTGAGCAAGCCCACGTAGAAGACGGGGTGCGTCTTCTTCGGAAGATTGAGCGTGTACGCAAGGCCCTTCCTGGCCACGACCTTGAAAGGTCCAATGAAGCGCGGGCGCAACTTCGTCTTGAAGACAGCGGACACTGCATGTGTAGGTAGGTTCTTAGCGTTTAGCAATACCAGGTCCCCGACCTCATAACTGTCAACATTGCCTCTGCCTTTAGCATCTGCATGTTCCTTTTGCTTGTCTTGGCTCTCAGCCATGGCGTCACGCACGTGTCGTAAGACACTCAAGCGCGTCGACAAGAAAGTGTCAACCTGTTTACGAACAGTAGCCGGGCTGACATCAGCTAGCCGACCAGCTAAATCGGTTTCCTCTCCCCCACCAAGCCCGAGGCCACCACGTGGCGGCGTCAGCAGGACGCGGGTATGAGACAAGCTGTTCACGTAGAACGGCGTGTAGCCGGTCGAGGCATGCACGGCGTTATTCAACGCAAACTCAACGAGTGGCAGCATAGCGCTCAATGCTTCGGCGTCTCAGCGCAAATGCTGCGGAGCACGTCCTCGACGACGCGATTCACTCGCTCCGTCTGACCATCGGTCTGCGGGTGATCCGCCGTGGACATGTCCAGCTTGGTGCCAAGCACCGCAAAGACCGCGCTCCAGAAATTGCCCGTCTCGGTCCGAGGCAATCGACTCAGGGAGTCCGTGTTGTCGAAACACTCGGTCCAAGAACAGCGTTGCTGTACCCTTACCATCGATGGTATCCGGCACAGCCGCAATGTGAGCCATCTTGCTCAGTCGGTCTACAAAGACCACGACTCAGTGTTGCCCGCCGCATCCGCCGGCAGACCAAACACAAAGTCCATACTCATGGATTGCCAACAGCCCGAAGCTCGACGCGACTGACGAGACGCCTCACCGCGTCCACCTCCGCGTCCACCTTCACGTGCTTCCTTCCTTCCAGTCATAACCAAACTGTTAGCCCAGGTAGTAAGTAGAAACACCCCTTAAGACCAAATCAATATACAAACAACTCCGGTGGAATCCTAGGCAACCAAATCCGGGCACGCGCACCAGCTGAGGCGAGGCGGGTGAACACCTTTATCGTCCAGGGGTGTATAGCGCGCTATGCCGGACCGAATGAAATTCGGGTTCGGAGTACCAGAGATTGTCCACGCGATGAGCAGCCCACGGGACACTGAATGACCCGGGCCTGAAACCGCTTGGACGCACCGAATCGCACTGATGCGGTCCGGTGTTTGGCGTGTGTCCTTGTGTCAACCCCTATAGGTATCGTTTACCTTTGGCGGACCGGATTTCACCGAAATGAGTTGTTGCAATACAGAATAAAGTCTGCTGGGTGTGTTCCTGAGATAAACCAAACCGAATGAATGGAGGGTCAGACCGAATGGAAGGGATCACTGTCAGATCCGTAATTCAGACCAACCAACCACACAGAAATACAATACCGAGCTAAACGTCACAAAATATACAGCCACCACTTATTCTTTGAGACCCTTTTGGTGGGGGGTCTATACACCAGTCAACTTCGGAGCCGTCACCAAAGGCACTGGTCATCCAGTACGATCTTGAAAGGCACACCGGATGCCAGCTCGCGCCACTCGATCAGCTCGAACGCGAGGAAATGCTGGACGTCTTCGACCACAGAGCGCACCAGGCTCGGTGCGACTCTGGAGGACTTGGACTGGAACCACATCGGGATCAGGTTGTGAAACCTGAAACCAGCAGCGAAGAGGAGAGACTGGATGAGCGCAACGCACTCGCGTGGCGAGAGCAGGCTCGGCGGGATCACGATACCCGTGACATCCTGGGCCAGACACGGCTCAAGCCTTACCGAATCCAGCTCCGCGATCCATGCAGCGTATTGACTGGCCATCGCCATTCGGTTCGACAAGTACTTCGACGTCGCCAACGCAGCCGCCCACCATTCAGTGAAGTCAGTCGGGTGCCGGCTCGGGCCAGGCATACTCCACCTTGAGCGGGACGACAGCGCTTTCACGGTGCTGCTCCCAGCGGTGCACTTGCACAGCCACGTACGCTTTCGCCTGAGCCTCGCTCACTTCGGCCTTGGTCTCGCTGGGTCCTCGAGGACAGGCAAGCTTGCCAACGGGGCTGCAGCATGGGGTGACGACTTCACTCGCTGACACGTCTCGCACGTGCGCACATAAGTGCTCGTCCACTTGTACATCTTCGGCCACCAGTAGTTGGTGCTTACCGAGCTGTAGGTCTTCTCACGGCCAAGATGGCCAGCCACCGGCGTGTGACACGATGTGGAAGTGGATTTCTGTCTGCACCCATGTCCGACCCCATGGATACACTGACCCTTTGGAGAACTGTGATTGGTCGCACGGGATGGACATCCGGCAGAGACAAGTGTGGTGTGTGGATTGTGGATGTGTGTGGAGATTTGATGGGACCCGGCACTTGCAGCAAGCATGGGCTCACAGGATTGGAGATGCGCCCACCGGATGAGCGCTCATATCTGGTGTGGAGTACCGCATCCTGTCCGTCCGCCGACTTCCCTAACTGCAGGATAGGCCCAAGGCGCGAAGGTGTGGTCAGTGAACGTATCCTGGCCACTGCCTGCATTGGCTCAGTCAAGTTGTCGGCCTACCCCATTGACTTGACCCCTCCTGACATGATCGCGCACCCGCAAGACCCTGCTGGACGAAGCCCCGTGTTGCCCGGACTGAATCGTGGTGCACCCGGTGAACGCGCACAGAATGAAGAAACGCCGAACCGGATGGGGACGGACCGGATCATTCATTCGGTCCGTCCACTATGCACACACTGGATATCAACGCACCAAGAACAAGTCCAGTGCGCGCCGCGTGTGTTCGTGCAGCGGCGTCGATCCAGACCGGATGAGACCAAGACCCCCCAAGACCCACGTGCAGCACCGAATGAGCCGCACATCCAAGGGAGAGGTCCAGTTCCAAGACGAAGAGACGGTGTACCCAAGCGAAGGGGCGGTGTACCCAAGGTACCTCTGTCATCATCTGATGAGTGTGCCCGAAGAAGTGTCGCCGTCAACAAGTTCCCGCATACCGAAAACAAGACAAGCATACTGAAGCACCGTCAAGAAGCACAAGCATACTCAAGACAAGCGAAGCATAGTGAAACCTACATTAAAGTCAGCGAAGTGATAGAAGATAGCTAGCCAAACGTAAGATCTAAACAGAAACCAATTTGCCGAAGAACACGCGGACGATTCTGGCGCCCGAGGACAGCAGTAGAGCCTCGACTTTCTCGTCTTCAAGAGCCTCCGGGAGACTGCCTGCGCGCGGTCTAAGTACGTTTAGGGACGCTTCCAAGGCCTCACCGGTGTAGCGAGCACCGGTGTAGTGGGGACTCAAAGGTACCAAGTCGAGGTCGGCAGTGACTGGGGTGTCGCGCCCTGGAGTGACCTGTGAGAGCTTCATTTCCTATTTGCGTGTCCTAAACGGGCATCCATTTCATATTCCCTACTGTGTGTCTTTGGTGGTTGAGGTAGTCACCCACCAGACCGAATTGATCGACTACTGTGTGATAGGACTGAATTATATTTTGTATTGTTCCCTCATTCTGTGAGGGTGGTGCGCGTAAGTGAGTGTGCATCCAGGGCTGACCAGTGCCTTGGGTGACGGCTCCGAAGTTGACTGGTGTATAGACCCCCCACCCAAGGGTCTCAAAGAATAAGTGGTGGCTGTATATTTTGTGACGTTTAGCTCGGCATTGTATTTCTGTGTGGTTGGTTGGTCTGAATTGCGGATCTGACAGTGATCCCTTCCATTCGGTCTGACCTTCTGTTCATTCGGTGTGGTTTATCTCAGGAACACACCCAGCAGACTTTATTCTGTATTGCAACAACTCATTTCGGTGAAATCCGGTCCGCCAAAGGTAAACGATACCTATAGGGGTTGACACGGACACACGCCAAAACCCCGGACCGCATCCGTGCGATTCGGTGTGTCCAAGCGGTTTCAGGCCCGGGTCATTCGGTGTCCCGTGGACGGCTTATCGCGTGGACAATCTCTGGTACTCCGAACCCGAATTTCATTCGGTCCGGCATAGCGCGCTATACACCCCTGGACGATAAAGGCGTTCACCCGCCTCGCCTCACGTGTCATGGGCCTCATAGAGGATACGATACTTCAGGTCCGCGCTATACACCCCTGGACGATAAAGGCGTTCACCCGCCTCGCCTCACGTGTCATGGGCCTCATAGAGGATACGATACTTCAGGTCCTCGTCATGAGGAATCACCACGCGTGGCGTGTCCTCGGAGCCAGTGCTGTAGAACAGCAGGCCACCATCGAGGGTGTAGCGATGCAAACGCGCGCGCACTCGCGCCGACAATTCAATGTCCGAGTCTTGAAACTCCTTGCTCCCGAGAGCCTTCAGCAATGCGACACAAGTGTCATCCTTGGCATAAGCCGTTCGGATCAGATCCGGTAATGACGAAGTCACGGTCGTTACATGAGCCAGCTCATAATCCGGCCTGCGCGACAGCGCTTCCGCGAGGACATTCTGCCTGCCAGGCTTGTACTTCACCTCGAAGTTGTACTCCGCGAAGAAGGACAGCCAACGGGCCATCCTTTGCGAGAGATGAGGCGACTGAGTCGCAGTGCGTAACGACGCGTGATCCGTGTAAATCACGAACGGCTGAGAGTCCAACAGGTGAACCCTGAACTTGACGAACGCATACTTCATCGCAAGTAGCTCATTGTCATGGACAGGATAGTTCTTATCAGCAGCCTTGAGCTGACGAGATTCGAACGCCACCACGCGCTCGCGCCCCTCGGCGTCTGCTTGTAGCAGGGCACAGCCGATGGCAAAGTCCGAGGCGTCACAGACGACACTAAACGGACGAGCGGGGTCTGGCAAAGCCAGAATAGGCGCATGAAGGAGACTATCCTTAATTGCCGCAAACGCATCTTGATGCTCGGTGTTCCAACACCACTCCGCGTCCTTCTTCAGGAGATTGGAGAGTGGCCGAGCCATCTCAGCGTAGTTCTCGCTGTACTTGTGCAAGTAATTGGCCAAGCCAAGCCACTTGCGAAGATCCTTCTGGTTCTGGGGAACCGGCCAGTCAACAATGGCCTTGACCTTGACCGGGTCGGCCCTCAGGCCACGCTTCTCGATGAAGCACCCTAAGAAAGGAATCTCTTCTGCTCCGAAGATGCATTTGTCAATGTTGGCATACAACTTGTTTTGACGCATGCACTCGAGCACAGCACGCAGGTGCTCGACATGGTTCTCCATATCTGTCTTCCCGTGCTCCGCACGACTGTGGACAAAGATGTCATCGAAGTACGTCTGCTCGTACGCCTGATGGGGCCGGAAGAGCTGCGTCACAAGACGATTGAACGTCACTGGCGCGTTCGAAAGCCCTTGGGGAATCACCAACCACTCCCAGAGCATGCCGCTCGGAGTACTCACCGCAGTGAGGGGAATGTCGCTCGTCCGCATGAGCAATTGGTAGTAGCCATCGACCAAGTCGAGCGCACTGTACATCGTACATCCTGCCATGTTGTTCTGAAGAACGTCCTTCCGAGGAATCGGCGTCTGCGCCGGAATGGTGGCGGCATTCAGCTTGTTGAAAGCAAGCACAATACGCCACTTGCTTTTCGGCTTTCTGACGCAGAACGTCTGCGTGGAGTGAGGGGACTTACTCTCTCGCATCATGCCCGCTTCGTGCTTCGCACGGAAGAACGCGTCAATGACGTCACACTGCTCCTTCGGCAAAGGCCACTGCCTCGTCACGCAGTACTTCGTTCCCGGAACGAGATCAATCTCATGTCGAACACCTCGATCCGGAGGTAGCCCCGAGGGCGGTTCCTTCGAGACCACGTCTTGATAATCCTTCACCACGTGATACAAGGGGTCCGAGGGATCCTTCAGGATCGCCGATCCGCTTCGCGCATTCAGCGCCTTCTTAGTGTCCTCCAGGACAGCTTCATCCAGAAGCGAGGACGAGTTCAACTCTTCTTCAGGTCGTATGACCACTACCCCCGCCAAGTCTCCAGCCTTCAAGGCTTCGCCCAACTCGGCCAAGGACATCTCGTCCAGCTCCAGGAGAGCCGATAGTGAGGGCAAGTCGTTGAGACTGATGTCCCCGTCGACGTCGCCCGTCACTCCATTCACGAGTGTGTAGAGCTGCTCGCTCTTGTGTGGAGCCTCACCGCTCGACACACCCTTCTCGACTCGTGAGACCGCAGACGCCTTGCGTCGCGCCGCCAGCGCTTTGCGGCGCTGCCGCCTCTTCATGGACACTGTCCGCCCAGAAGAGCTCCGTGATTTCGCGTGCTTCTTGACGCCAGGTGTCACAACCTCATTCAGCTCCAGAGGAGCACCAGTGTCTTGATCGACACTCAGCGAAGGACTGCACGACCCGCAGCCTCCACTCAGTGGATTACGTGCCACTCCACGATCTTCATCCGGGCAGAGCCCCTTGTCCCTCGGCATCGTGCCGACCGCGCCGTCGCTGGCACGCAGCAGGGCGTCGCCCTCAGACGCACACCCGCTCAGCGGAATTAGTGCCGCTCCACATCCTTGATCCGGGCAACGCCCACCTTCACTCGACTTCTCGTCGACCGCGCCTTCACTGGCACGGAGCAGGGCGTCGCCCTCAGACGCACACCCGCTCAGCGGAATTAGTGCCGCTCCATATCCTTCATCAGCCGGGCCTCGCCCATGGCTCCTCGGCTCCATGCCGACCTTGTCCTCACTTGGGTACAGCGAGGCGTTGCCCTCAGGCGCACACCCGCTCAGCGGAATTCGTGCCGCTCCACCTGCCATCCACGAGCCCCGCTCGAACGCTCGTTCTCGACACACGCAGTGTCCACCAACTCGGAAACTCCGATGTCTACCACATTGACCGACTCGGTCCAGTGCTCGCGCCAGAAGCGCTTCTGCTTCCCTAGCAGAGGTGGGTTCATGACTCGCCAATGCTCCGCCAGGAGAGAAGTGCGTAGCACCAAGGGTCTTCGACCTCCAATCTATCCAAGGCTCATGGCGTTCCAGCCACGCCATACCAAGGATGAGATCATATCTCGAATCGAGGTCTAAGACCAGACAGCGTTCCACGCTATCGAAATCCAAAACTTCACGCCCAAGTCCACAGGGACTTTAGGCACCGTGACACGAGTGCCCGTCGCGAGACGAACAGTGACGATGTCACTCCCACGCGCTACCAGCGCCTCAGCATAAAGCTGACTTCCGTCCATCGTGGAACGCCGGGCGTAATTACCCGACGCTCCCGAATCGATCAAAATCGTCCATGGCTTTGTGAAGCCCTTCACCCAAGCCTGGACAACTAGCAAGCCCGGCTTGCACACACGTTCCGTGTTATAGAGTACAGCTCTCTTCGGGGCTAAGTCCTGTCGACCTCCACCTCGCCGAGGCTCAATAGAACTTAGTTCCTCCCCAGTAGACCGCCCCGCGCCTACTGGGTTTTCTCGTTTCCCCGATACGAACCAGAGCCCTGGCTCGAACCCGAAGAGCAGCTTGACGAAGCCTGGCGCTGCAGGCGCAGCGGACATCCGGCGCGCAAGTGACGCGTGTCACCGCAGATAAAACATCGGCGGATGCCGCGCCGCTGCTCAGCTGCCCGAAGCTCGGCTTCTTCGTCTTCAGCATAGCTGAGGTCCATAGGCTCCGGACCGTTCGACGAACTGGTATGAGGAGCGTTCTACCCAAGTCTTGACGACTTAAAGTTGTGCTCCGCGTTCAACGCGATGCTCACAGCCTCTTCAAAGAGCTTGGGTGAGTGCGGAAGACTTCCGTCCTGGCCACGCCAGTGCGAAGCCCTTCCATAAACACCGTGACGATCAGCCAGAGGCTCGGCAGACATGCCCGCAGTGAGAGTTCTCAACTCCTGGACATAGTCCACCAAATCCTTCTTGCCTTGCCAGGTAGCCAGGAAGCGTGAGCGCACGCGATACGCCTCGTTAGGCGGAGCGAACACCCGGGACAGTTGCTGCTTCAGCTGGTCCCACGTCAGGAAGGCCGTGTCGACCGACGTCCCTGACGTTAGTGCCCATTCTCTCGCTCGCCCACCAAGCTTCGAGATAGCTAGCGCCACGCGCTGTGACTCCGTCCGGAGTAGAGGTGAGCTCATAGCCATCTCAACTTCACGGCTCCAAAGCATTAAGCTTTCCCCTTCCTTGCCTTCGAAGGTCTTCACGCTCAACATGAGCGGCAGGTCTTGTTCCCGCGTCGGATGACGTAGCGGGCGCTTGCGGCGCCGCGGCCGTCGCCATCCTCTGCTGCAGGTGCTCCAACAGAGCATTCTCGTAGCTGGAGAACGCCTCGAGACGCGCATTCACCGCGTCGGGGCCTTGTTGCGAGTCGGATGTACCCGGTGAGCCGACTTCACCAAATATCGATGATAGCAGTGTGTGTGCAGCGGGGCTGTCGTAGCTTTAGCGTCAGAGGAAGCCGTAATAGACTCACAGAGTCGCGGCTAAAGATAGCCCGTTCTAATACCAGAACGCACGAGTCCGTACTCCCTACGGACTCCAAGAGTCAACCCTTAACTCTTAGCTGTGAATCTTCAAACTGAATGTATTTGTCTTTATCGCGGCAGAGCCGCCTTCGGTGTAAATGTATCTGGTTCACTAGCTAGCATAGTGAACCCTAGTCATATGCATAATCTGTGGCTCTGAAGCCCTGTACTGATTCTCCTACTGAAATAGGTTAGACAGTGTGCACCACCCAAGCCTGTGTGTGCCACAGTTCGTAACCCTTCGGGTAACATTCGTGTAACCCCGTTACAGTGTGGGTTGTCCGAGGACCTTCTGTACCGCTCGCGCGTCGGAATGTTCCGGCCTCATGCTCACTAACGCGGTAGGAAACCCGTCGTAGGCGACAGAGACAACCCTAGCGACCGAGGCGGATATACCCGGTGAGCCAACTTCACCAAATATCGTTGATAGCGGTGTGTGGGGTTTGTCCGAGGGCCTTCGGTAGCGCTCGCGCGTCGGAATGTTCCGGCCTCATGCTCACTAACGCGGTAGGAATGTGGTGTAGCGGGATCAGCAAAATTTACAAGATCGCCGATCCAACTTCCCAACTGCGCCAGAACACCGACTTACGGAGGGGGTACCCCGATGATCCGTGATCTGTGTGCTGAACTGGTCACCTTGTGTACCCGTCGGTAGGGCTGGCTCTGCTCCTCTGGTGTCTGCTGAAGCGTCCGAGCCTTGAAGACAGAACAGTCTGGGCGAGACGCGGGGATGCGGGTGGAGCAGCGCGGAAATCTTCACTCTGCTCGCGGTTTACTCCAAATCCAGTAGTCTTGTACTTGGATCGGGCGGCCTGGATCTGGATCCGGCCGGGTTGTTGCCTTTCGGTTGTTGTTGTCCTTTTCGTTGCCTTCGCAGGTCTTCCTTGGTCGTGTTTGCCGCCTCCAATGACGGTGTCGTTGACAGTTGAGAAGCGAAGGACGCACCAGCCAAACAGATAACTCCGGTGGATCTTGGATCCGCACTTGACAGTAGTTCACTAGGAAGGTTTTAGATCTGGCCAATGTATTACTCCAGTCTTACCACCAACACTAGATCTGCTACGGCTAACCTCTCTACGCCGCGTAGGGCCAATGTAGTTCCCGTTTCCAGGCGAGGGAGGAAGCACTTGCGTTGTTCAAGGCAGATTCGTTTCTGATTTATGCTTAAGTTCGCTCCTATGCCAAAGTCCTATCACCATGTGGATCCTATCATCCCATCTATACCTACCGACTCTACGGGCTCTCTTTACCTTCATTGCGTGTCAGCTGCTCGCTCGTCGAGTCGTACTCACAATCTCTTGATTACTCCAGAGTGTAGATCCACCCCGGATCTTGGATCTTGGATCGCTGTCAGCGTGGATCCAGATCCAGGTGTATCCATCTGTGGATCTTGGATCGCTGTCAGCGTAGATCCAGATCCAGATCCAGGTGTATCCATCTGTGGATCTTGGATCGCTGTCGTCGTAGATCCAGATCCATGTGTATCCATCTGGGTCGCTCACTCTTCCGCATTTGTGTCGAGGTCCCGATCCTTCAATCGTCCAATCACTTGCCATCACTCATTTCTGCGACTTGCACTTCTCCACAATCGCCTCCTGACCGTAGTTGTTGCCGACCAACGACATCACTGCGGGCACATTCGTTCACTTCTCCCTCTTCCCGGCTCCGTCGACATGTCCAAGTCCGGACGCAGCTCCTCTCGCGCGTCGTTAGCGCAGCGATCGCCACGCAGATCGGGCTCTGTCGGATCCACGTGGCTCGGATCCACCTGGTCCAGATCCTCAGGACCCTCGCGAAGAAGAGCTGCGCGTTCTGCTCGCTTCCCGTGACGCCGCCGTTCGAGGCCAGGATGAGATCGCAGCTCTGCTGTTACACCAGACGGGGGAGTTGGACGCAGCTCAGGCGCACATCCAACAGCAGAACGTAGAGCTGAGTCGCCTACGGTCGGAAGCCACTGCTCATCGCAGCCAGAACACCACTTCAGCAGACGGCGCAAGGCGGGCCCTCCAACTCCAAACCCAAGTTGACCAACAGGTGAATGAGATCCGTGATCTCCAGCGTCGCATCGAGCAGATTGAACATGAGCGCGACCGTCTGCAGGAGAACAACGACCACCTGGCCTCCGAGGTGAACTTGGCCGCCACCGAGATCCAACAACTTCAGGACCGCAACTCCGATTTGGATCGCGACTTGGAGGACGCCAACCACGAGCGGGACATAGCTGAGTACAACGAGGATCGCGCACAGGCAGAGCTCTTAAGGGCTGAGACCGCGCTCCAGACAGGAGATCGACTTGCCTCGGAGGATCTGCAGCGGATTGAAGCCCTGACGCAAGAGCGGGACCGCGCTCGCGCCTCCTTGGCCGAAGTCACGCAAGAGCGAGATCGCGCTCGCACTTCCTTGGCCGAAGTCACGCGAGACTTCACCAAGGCGCGTGAGGATCTACTTGTGCACCAGCGGATGCACACGGAGGCTCGCAGCGAGCTGCATCAGCTGCGAGGTGTCCATAGAGCTACCATGTCGGATCTGGATCGGGCTGCACGAGAACGCGACAACCCGGAGTTAACTCGTCTGCGTGATCTCAGAGACGACCGTCGTGGATCTGGCGCGGGTATGTCGGGAGCGGGATGCCCTTCAACGTGATGTGGACCGCGTTCGGTCGGAATTCAACGATCTCCGATCCGACTTCGACACTTCCGAGCAGACCGTCACCGCAATGGGTCATCGGATCCAGGCGATTGAGTCCGAGAATCGGCGGCTGGCGCAAGATCTGATCCGCATGAGCCAGGAGCGAGACGTGCTACAGCAGGAGCTCTCGGTCGCACGATGGCAGTTGACCTCCATCACCACCCTGGCAAGAGCGCGGCCTGGGGCGATCGAAGAGGTTCTGGATCCGGCATATATCCTCAGCCTAATTCGTATTGCACCCCCCGGATCTGCAGAACAGCAGCTTCCTGGTGAGACTTCCGATCCAGCTCGGCAGGATCCAGAGGAGGATCCAGAGTTGAGTCGGCGACTAAATTTCGGCGCCTCGAAACGGGATCGGGATCCGGAGACGCCCGATCCAGATCCAACACCGACCGCCAAGCGTCGCCTCTCCTTGCAGTCTTCCGAGCACGATGCAGCCATGGGTCAAGACGGTCGCCGTCGCAACTCCGGTTCAGCCACGGAGGCGGAGGGAAAGATCGACGACGACGGCAACCCCGAACAGGAAGATGACGACGACCGCAAGGGAAGCGACGACCAGGGGATGGCGATGACCAGGAGGAGGGTGACGATGACGCGGAAGCTGAAGCTATGGCGAGTGAATTGTTCGAAGCTCAGACCCGGGAGGCGTTGTCTCGGTCGCGATCCGACGAGAGACGGCGCCAGCATGCTTCTCCTCGTCGCCAACAGTCTTCAGGTGCAGGGGTGCCCCTGACGAAGGTGATGGATCGGATCCGCATGAAGATCCCGATCCAACCCTCTTCGCAAGATCCCGATCCGCGCAGTCTTCGTCCGGATCGTGTCCGTCGGCCTCCGGTGCAGGACCCTCTGGCTCCTGCGTTTCCGTTCGCTCCTGACGTCGACTGTATCCCAGGTCGGGAGCACCCGCATGTACTCGTGTCGGCTGACTGCGATCCTTGGCTTGCGGACCGGCTCAACAATGTGGCTATGGTGACCATGTTGGTCGACATCTTGTTTCCGATCCTGCCCACAGCCCCGAGCTGGTTGTTCCCGTACTTCGAGCCTGCACAGGGCCGCAAGCCGCGAGTTCAACTGAGTGACTACTGCTGGGAGCTCGTCACGGAAGAGAACGTACGCGCGTTGTTGGACACCCACCCTTGGGAAGTTCTCGAGAGCGCCGGCGACGCCATCTCGTTTGAAGCTAATGTGGGCGGTCGACTTGGGATCCTGATCCGCGAATATAAGATCTTCGAAGACACGTTGCGGTCGTGTAGCACGGACGCGTGAGTGGCCAGCCCCTCGTTGTACGCGGGGACGAGCTCGTAGTGAGCGCGCAGCTCCTGATTCTCACGCTGGAGAGTGCGCGCGTCGGAAACAAGAGCGGCCACCGATTGGATGGGGGCCCCTGAAGCGGGGGCTGAACGTGGGGCGCGGCGGGAGACGAGGACGACGCGCGCCGAGCGCGCAAACCGCGCAAGCAGCCGCAGCGAGGTCGTCGGTGTTGATTTCCTCCTCCTTCTCCTCGGAGTCGTCGACGTCCATGTCGTGGCGGCGATCCATGAAGCTTGGCGCGTAGGAAGCTGCAGAGACAGAAGTCGAGATCAGGCGAGATGAAGCGAAGACGCGGGGCGAGTTCTGCGACGACACACCCACCTGGGGAGTGCGCGTGCGTAGCAGCGGGACGGATGTGGTGTAGCACCCCGCGGAAAACGTGCCGATGCAGACGCTCAAGAGAGGAGGCGCCGAGACTGAGGCCCCGGACGCGAGTGATGGAACTCGACGCGGTTGATGGGGCGCGACGCGCTGCGGAGATGGACGGAAAGCCGACGAGGGTGATGGGCTGCGAGACACGGCGCCAGAATTCAGTGCAACGCGTAATCACCCGACGAGTCGACCAGAGCCCCGTCTCTTCAAAACGCGTCGACCCCTAAACCCCGCCGAGTAAACCCCGCCGAGCAAAACCCGCCGAGTCAAAACGCGTCGAGCAAAACGCGTCGAGGTGAGATCTTGATTACGTTATGCAAATCAGGTTGAAGAACGGTAGTGCAAGTACGACAGACGCAAGGATAGACGTAGGGTGGTAGGCTTAGCAAACACGAAGTAGGGGATAGCCAGTAGCAAGGACATAGGATAGGGTAAGGACTCAGTCCCGAAATTTCTCTGAACCACAAAGACCTCCAGTCTTCCCTCCGGTTCCAGGGGAACCACCAAGCGCCGGCAAGCAGAGCCGCCCCGATATCCCCCCTCCCCGTCGTTTGTTGGTTCGGGTACTCAACCCCCACAGACCCGTGCTGAGATAAAGGCACGTTAAACGTATACCGTTTAGGGGCGCCCGATAACGCGCTGCTAGGCGAAGGAACGCACTGGCCCGATAACCGCCGTGCACAAGACCCCCGTGTAGGCCCGATAACGCCACACAAGCCCCAGGAAACGCCGGCCTGATAACGCCCCACGCCCGACGGGAACGCCAAGGAAACGCCGGCCCGATAACGCCGCACGCCCAAGGCTCGACGCCCTACGACAAGGAACAAGCGTCAACCAAGAACCCCCACCTCTGAAGCCTGCGAAGACTTGGGTCTGTATTTCGAAGATACGCTACTCCAACAACCGGAAAAGAGATTGCTCGGCGCGACCGCTATCCAGACGCGCCGAGTGTGTGCGAGACCGGCTCCGCGAGATTTCTGCGAGGCCGCTACTCCACAATGGTGCCGCGACCCGGGAGTACTACTTCGAATGACGGGCCATCGATCCAAGAGGCATCGGAGGCAGGTGCGCGGTCGGCTGGAAGGTCGCCGACTGCAGGAGAGCACAGTGAGAGACCTGTCGCGTCGTGGAGCGCTCTGAGGGAACCTTCACGACAGGCCATGGGGCCAGCGACGATCAGGAGGGCTACGAAGAACAGTTTGCCGTTCCCGATGCGGCTCCCGATGAGGGAGCCGCGAAGGGCCGCGACGCAAGTCGCGGTCCTACCGGTCGGAAGCCTGCAAAGGCCGACGACCAACAACAACCCACCGCCAAGTCCACCACCAAGCGCAAGCCGTCCAAGGAGAAGAAGAAGAAGAAGAAGAAGAAGAAGAAGAAGAAGCTTCGCGCGCCGGACTCGGCGGATGAGTCGATGTCCGCCGCAAGGCAAGGACGCGGGACGGCTGTACACCGTTGAGGAGGTGCGGTACGTCGTGGCGCGCACGGAGCTCTTCCGTCTGTTAGAGCAGGACCCGATCCTAGTCTTCCTCAAGCCCATGCTGGTGAGCGACTTCACGGGCCCCTTCGTGGCGCCAGACTTCGACAGTCTCACCAGCGTCGCCTATGCCGCGCCGGCCCTCTTCCAGATGCTGCTCGACTCGGGCTTCAGACTGAGAGCCTTTGAGATGGAGAGACTGTGCGGTTGGGGTCTCGAGTCTTGGTTACACGCGATTCGTGTCGTGCAAGATCCCTTGACGATTCTCGCTGGATCCGTCGAGCAAGACGCGACGAGTTCCTCGGCGGGCCAAGACGCGCCGAGTTCCTGGACGGGCTCAGCTCAGACCTCGACGACAACGCTCTTGCCACCACCTCGATACCAATCGAGCGTGGACTCCGACAGCAGCTTCGATTCATCAAAGCCGAAGCAACTCCGTGCGCCGGGTTCGGCGGATGAACTGCCGACCAAGGCAAGAGACGACGACACGAGAAGTCAGTTCACCGCGACAGAGATGAGCTATATGCTTGCTGGAGTGGAGCTGATCCGGCTGCTGGAGAACGATCCGATTTTGCGTTTCATCAAGCCCAACGCGATCAAGTTCACTGGTCCTTTCCGGATGCCGGACTTTGCCAGACTCACGAACGTCACGCGAGCCGCGTGGACACTCGTCGAGATGCTGCACGAATCAGGCTTCAGCTGGGATATCACCGAAAGGACGGGAGTGTACGACTGGGACCTCGAGTTGTGGACACGTACGATCCGTGGTGTCTTGGGGCCGTTGACGGTCCTGGTTGGATCCATCCAACGCGAGGAAACTCCGCCTGGGACGGCTCCAATCATCTCGACACCGATGATAACTTCGTCCCAGTCTGAGTCGAGAGTGCAACCCACGTCGAAGTCCAAAACCCGACGCGACGCAGATGACGACCACGCCGACTTGTTGGACGGAGACTGCGGGGCGCCGGAAACCCCGGTCGCCATTGTAGCCACGTCTTCGTGTGAGCTAGACGAGATTTCGATTGGTAGGAGCCAGCACCCGCGCTACGACGCACCGGTGCGCCCGGTCAAACTCGACGCGCTCAAACAACTCGACCCAGGGCAAACCCTCGACGTCCCCTTGCGCTCCAGCCGGGACGCACCGCGCCTGTGGGTCACACGCAGCAAAACGTGGGTAACAACCGTGTTTAAGACCAAGATCGGGCAGCGGACATACCTGCGGGTGACCAACATCACCGGAGAGTCGATCACGCTCGACGCAGGCATGACAGTGGGCGGGTGGACCCCGTCGACGTGTTTCCGCCTGCACCCCGCTTCGTGTTGATGAGTAATCGACACTACCAAGACTGGCAGAACTTGGCGTATGAAGTGACCTGGGACGATGACGAGACCTGGCAGGATGATGAACTCGTCTGGCCCATGTATGGATGGCCGACGGACGAAGATCTGAAATGCGACGCGTGTCGAGATGAGCAAGAGGAGGAAGATCGCGCGGGTAGTGAGTCGAGACCGTACCCAGTTGCTGCCGAGAACTCACTGCCAGATGGACCGACGTGTGCGCCGGATGCGTCGCCGGCCGACAAGTCGCCGAAGTACGGCCCCTCGGCGCGGTTGCGCGAGATGATGTCGAAGATAGCAGTCGTGGGGACGACGTGCGCACAGTCGGACCAAGGGTCGCAGAGAAGCGACTATGCGGGACGCTTAGCTGAAGCGCCTGGAACCGAACAACTCGTCGAAGATTCGTTGGGCGACGAGGCGCGAGGCGTGCAATTCTATGGAAGATCACGGCAATGCGACGCAGTGCGACAGCTGGACGGAGAGTCGCACGTTGAGAAATCGAGTGGCGACGAGTCGCAGAAGTGCGACAGTGTGAGACGTGAGGATGGAACGTCTCAGAACCGTCCCAGGAGCAGTCCCAGAAGTGCGACACCGTGAGACGGACCGAGTGTGACACCGTGCGACAGTCGAGCGAAGGGCCACACATGAGACGGACCGAATGTGACACCGTGCGACAGCCAAACGAAGGGTCGCGGGGACGCGACGACGTGAGACTGACCGAATGTGACACTATGCGACGGTCAGTAGTGAGGTCTCAGAACTGCGACAGTATGCGAACTGGGGAGAAAGCTGGAAAATGGCGTCTTGGGCGACATTCCGCCCTCGAACCCGTGAAGGACAAGCTCAATGTGAACCTCGACGTGGTCGACGAGGGGCCTGACGGTGGCGGGACTGGAGGGTCACCGGGTCCAGTATCGCAAGGGGAGCACCGCGCCATTAACCGTGATCGATTGGTCAACCCAGAGCAAGACGCTGGTGCGAATTGCGCGATCCACCGAAGTGGCGGGTACGCCGCGGTGGGACCAGTAGTGCGATTTCCTGTTGACAAGCCCGAATGCCACGGCGCGTCACCCGGAGGATTGCTGGCGAAGGTACCAGCTGTCACTCGACGGATGTCCAATGAACTCAAGGCGTCTGTGGACCTGGAGATGGCGGGCAAGGCGGGCGACGAGCCGTGCAGCCTGCAGCTACACCGACTTCAAACCTGTGACGCACTACACGTGCAACCGCGTTACGGCGTGCGCCGAGGCGGGAACACGGGGCCCGACGCACGTGTCGGATCCGTACGACGAGATCAAGAAGACAGAGCCACGAATGACCCACCACAGACCCCGTGCGCGGAGACGATGCGCCACCGGGAGGTCACCGGGGAGCCGAATCCTGGGAACGCGGTAAATGCTCCGCGACGGCCGCGATGGGTGGTGTCGACTCGGCGAAGACTCAGGTGGGGTCGTCCAGCCTATTCCGGTGCAGAACGCGTCGAGCCCGAGCGCGGCGAGGACGCCAGATTCACGTTGCACGACGGACAGTCGCATTGACGCGAGACGCGGGACGAGCGACGGTGACGCCAACGCAGCAAGGGTACAGGTGGTGGTCATGCAGCCGGTGGATCACTCGCGAGAAGGCACTCGGTCCCGGACGTTAGATCCAGAAACAGCGTCACCAGCCAACCTCGTCGCGGAAGATTACGACGCGAAAAATCTCGACGCAAAATATCGCGACGAGGGAGACAGTGGCGAGATCAACCCTGTCGCCAACGTGCCGGAACGAGGCCCACCGACAGCGGAAGACATGGATTCGGGGCGCGGGACGGCATACGTCTTCGCGGTGACGATGCACTCGGCTTCTTCACGCGCGACGAACACCAGAGGCAGAGCTCCAGTTGTCCGACAAGAGCTGGCTGCTCAGAACCCGTCGAGCCTGGCCAAGACTCCTGCTAGAGCAGGCAAATGCGCAGAGAGTCATGACCCGGGGCATTTTACGGGGCACGGCGCGCTAAACGAAGGCGCGTCTTGCGTCGGACCGGGTGGCGCATTCAAGTTTTTGGGTGACGTATGGGTCGCGACGAGAAACACGTTACGCGATGACGCCGAGTCGACGCGCCGAGGGACATGCATCCTTCAACGCCGCCGCCTCGCTCAGCTCAACGCACTAGAAGGCGACCAAGCTGGGGACGACGCAGATCGGACCCAGGGCGGCGTTGCGGTGACGAACACGGCTGGAGTGAATTCGGCGATGTGGTATTGCTTGAATCGCGGCGGAATGGGATCCGCCTGCAAGCTAGAGCCCAGGCTCGACGCTGTGCCTTGGGGCGCCACGTTGGTGAGCATGTACGCCGTACGTCGTGAGACGGGCGGTACGCCTCGTCAGTATTCGACCGGGAACGTTTCCGAGCTGAATCGCGTTCGCGCTACGATCAATGGAACGACCCTGTCGAACGAGCGTGCCGACTTCCACGACGAGGTGCCTCTGAAAGTGAGCCGGGACGTATGCACGGTGAAGTGCGACGAGATGCCGCTAGAAGTGAGCTGGAACGCTAGCGCTGTGAAGAGCGTAGGTGTTGCGATATCGAAGTTCAGGGACAAGTACGTCAACCCGGTTGGCGTCACGGTGGACTTGGAGCCCTCGTTTCGGCTTGCGCGCGAGCGAGATCTGCGGTGTACGTCAAGAGCGATAATCGCCGTCGGAAAACTGCTGGACCATTGCGCCGAGCCCGAGCGACGGGTGCTACAGATCGGACCGCGTGCGCAGACGCGGTGCGTTATGTTGCGCGCCGAAGCACAGGGTAGCCCGAGCGAGTCGCGTCGCGAGACGAGTAGTTCGCTTGACCCGCTGGCTTTCGACGCCCGCACCTCCGAGCGAAACCCCGTCAAGGAATTTCTGTCGCACACCGTGACGTGTTTGGCGGCGTCGATAAACGGAACGTATGACTGCATCGAGGCGCGTTTACCGGAGCACGCGCCGCCACGCGTTAAGGACGAGGATCTATCCGAAGGGGAGACGACCCTGAAGTTGTATGCCGGTCGATCTTCCCGATATAGGGTCGCGCGCCGCGAGTCCGACGTGACCTGGAGAGGCTGTACCGACGAACCATATCTCAACGGCGGAAAGTGGCGACGCGACTTCTCGCGACAACGCGATGGCCGTTACCGTCTTGCGGCGATTTCTCGCGAGGTCGTGGGGCGGCTAAGCCAAGCCCTGGTGGGCGAGCGCCTCTAGTGGCGCGGTGGAAGTTGGCAGGGTGGCTGCCGACGGGTGGATTGGTGGAGAGCCTCGACTCTGGGAATGGCCGGAGCGGGAAGATTGGATGAGGGAAGTGAGGAGGACCAGCCTGTTGCTGAAGGTGGGACGGCGGAGGGCCGTCTCATAAAAGATGGGAAAAATGGACAGAAACGAAGGAGGAAGGTCAAGGCTACGTGTTGAAGTTATGGCTACGACGACTAAAGTGCTACGGCCCCAGCAGGGCGCGACCATGGACCAGACTCAAATCTGCCGAATGAATTTACCTGCAAGGCGAGGCAGATGGTAGGCGGGGTGATCGCGCGTCACCCGGCAGCGCGCGCCGGCGTCCATATCAGCCACGGTGAGCGGCGTCCGGTGGAACTGGCGCCAAGGCTCCTGCGCGTCGATGTCGTCGAGCGCGCCTTGCAGCGTCGTGTGCTTGAGGCCCGGATACCACCGGCCGATCTGCGAGTGCGCGGGTGGGAAGTGGAGCACCATGGGGTCCAACAGGAGGTCCATGTCGGCGGAGCCCAACCGGAACAACTCGACCGCCGACTGCAATAAGCTGTTGAGGTGGTTGCCAGCGTGGGAACGCCGTGAATTACGCGCCGTACGCCACCTCTTCCACGCCGCGCCGGGAACAGGAAGCTCGTGCGTCGACTCCCAGTAAGCCTGGGCCCAGTGCTCGATGTGACGCCGAAGTCGGCGCAAGAAGGGCTGGAACACCGCGTCGCCCGACGCGAAGAGGAGCGACTCGACTGCTTGGGTGAGGTACCGCCATGGACGCGTGGCGTACAGCGCGTCGATATTCGCTTAAGTCACGAGAGCGCGGTTCCAGTTCGCAGGCTCGGGGACAGCGTGGCGGGGAACGATCCATCCGAGTGGTGGCAGGAAGAGCGTCCGCAATTCCTGCGCGGTGACGAGGTGGAGGCAGAAACGTCGCACCCTCTTGGACCAGGGAGCGTAACGTGGTTGTCGCCAATCAGACGGAGTCCCCGCCAGAGGGATGGCGGGGCCGAAAAATGGCGCCGCCGCGGTGCTCCCCGCCGAGCCACTAGACGCAGTGCTAGACGAGGCGCGGGACGACGACGAAGACGAAGAGTCATCGCTGCTGGAATCGCCAGAGTCGCCCGACCCTGGAAGTGACCCGGGCGCCTCGACGCCGAACCCGGTACCGCAGAGAGCCGCGAAGGGCGACGGGAGGCGGCCGAGCCAGCCGGAGAAGCAGAGCCGGCCGAGTGCGCATAAGCAGATGAGCGGGCACTCGACGTGCTAGTTCACGCCCGCGACGCGCGTCCCGAAGCATCCTGCGCCAAGCCACAGCCCGTTCGTCGCGCTCTCGGACAGCCAAATCGAGCTCTCCCTCCAGTTCGACGACCCGAGCACCGAGCCAACGCGCCTGAGTACCGACGGCTCCTCGACGCTGTTGAGACGCTCGGCGCATGGACAACCACCCTGCTCGGTACCGCGCTGCACGAGACGCAGCACAAAGCTCGCCGGCTTGAGCGCGTGTCATCTCCGACTCGGCCGCCACGCGGCGCGTCGTGGCGGAAGCCACCGACTCCTCGAGCTCGTCAAGGCGAGTCGCACCGCGGAGGAGCTCTTCGGCGTGGGCCACGAGGAGAGCATTAGCGCGCCGGCGGTCGTCTTGCAGCGGGACGTTCAAGCTGCGTGCCGATTCCGCTTCGGCGCGCACCTGAGAGAGCGTAGCGCGAGCTACGCGGAGCTCCTCGTCGACCGGGGCGCGTTGCTGCTCAAGAGTAGCCAGAGCTTGCCGAGCTTGGTCCCTCGCGATGATGGCGGCATCCCGCTCGCGGCATAAGGCGGCCGAGGTGCAAAATGCTTGGTTGCGCGTATCAAGCGCCCCGTCGCGTTCTTGCTTGACGGCTACGAGGATACGGCTCACGCGGTCCCGCTCGCCGCGAGCATCGTCGCGCTCCTGCTCGAGAGAAGCTGCATGCTGCTGCGCCCGGTCACGTTCCGCCTCCCAGACGCGTCTGAACAGGAGCGAGAGCTGCCCGGGCGGTGGCGAGCTCGGCGGCCAAGCCATCGCGCTCGGCCGCGCATCGTCGCGTTCCCCTGGGCTGCAAACAGCCGAGCCAGTGGCACCGAAGATGGAGATGGAGCGGCGGGCGCTTGGGCAAGCCGAGCAGTCAGGTCGGCGACTTCGCCTCGCGCAGTCGCGAGTTGAGCGAAGTCCGCGGCACATCTCAAAGAAGGCAGCTTCCGAGACTCGACGCATCGTCTCGGCCGCGTCAGTGCGCTCAGCGCGGGCACGAAAGTCTTCCACGCGTTCCTCCATATCGCGGACGGCAAGCTCGGCGTGCTCCCGGGACAGCCAGGCCGTTTGCAGCTCAGCCACACCCGCCCGGTAGCCCTCGAGGGCGCGACGCAGGAGCGCCAGGTTGCGGTCGTGTAGCACGGACGCGTGAGTGGCCAGCCCTCGTTGTACGCGGGGACGAGCTCGTAGTGAGCGCGCAGCTCCTGATTCTCACGCTGGAGAGTGCGCGCGTCGGAAACAAGAGCGGCCACCGATTGGATGGGGGCCCCTGAAGCGGGGGCTGAACGTGGGGCGCGGCGGGGAGACGAGGACGACGCGCGCCGAGCGCGCAAACCGCGCAAGCAGCCGCAGCGAGGTCGTCGGTGTTGATTTCCTCCTCCTTCTCCTCGGAGTCGTCGACGTCCATGTCGTGGCGGCGATCCATGAAGCTTGGCGCGTAGGAAGCTGCAGAGACAGAAGTCGAGATCAGGCGAGATGAAGCGAAGACGCGGGGCGAGTTCTGCGACGACACACCCACCTGGGAGTGCGCGTGCGTAGCAGCGGGACGGATGTGGTGTAGCACCCCGCGGAAAACGTGCCGATGCAGACGCTCAAGAGAGGAGGCGCCGAGACTGAGGCCCCGGACGCGAGTGATGGAACTCGACGCGGTTGATGGGGCGCGACGCGCTGCGGAGATGGACGGGAAAGCCGACGAGGGTGATGGGCTGCGAGACACGGCGCCAGAATTCAGTGCAACGCGTAATCACCCGACGAGTCGACCAGAGCCCCGTCTCTTCAAAACGCGTCGACCCCTAAACCCCGCCGAGTAAACCCCGCCGAGCAAAACCCGCCGAGTCAAAACGCGTCGAGCAAAACGCGTCGAGGTGAGATCTTGATTACGTTATGCAAATCAGGTTGAAGAACGGTAGTGCAAGTACGACAGACGCAAGGATAGACGTAGGGTGGTAGGCTTAGCAAACACGAAGTAGGGGATAGCCAGTAGCAAGGACATAGGATAGGTAAGGACTCAGTCCCGAAATTTCTCTGAACCACAAAGACCTCCAGTCTTCCCTCCGGTTCCAGGAACCACCAAGCGCCGGCAAGCAGAGCCGCCCCGATATCGCCCCGTCGTTTGTTGGTTCGGGTACTCAACCCCCACAGACCCGTGCTGAGATAAAGGCACGTTAAACGTATACCGTTTAAAGGCGCCCGATAACGCGCTGCTAGGCGAAGGAACGCACTGGCCCGATAACCGCCGTGCACAAGACCCCCGTGTAGGCCCGATAACGCCACACAAGCCCCAGGAAACGCCGGCCTGATAACGCCCCACGCCCGACAGGAACGCCAAGGAAACGCCGGCCCGATAACGCCGCACGCCCAAGGCTCGACGCCCTACGACAAGGAACAAGCGTCAACCAAGAACCCCCCACCTCTGAAGCCTGCGAAGACTTGGGTCTGTATTTCGAAGATACGCTACTCCAACAACCGGGAAAGAGATTGCTCGGCGCGACCGCTATCCAGACGCGCCGAGTGTGTGCGAGACCGGCTCCGCGAGATTTCTGCGAGGCCGCTACTCCACAACACCCATCTCATGTCGTACTGGGAGTCAACCCACCACTTTCCCATTCCCGACGCAATGGCTCAGCAGCAACCGTAGATCTCACGCGGGCCGTGCTTGGAAGCAATTTTTGGAGTTGTTAATCACCGTCATGCGCGATGGCTGGTGTGATCTGGACATTCAACTGGATCCCCACTTCCTACATTTCCCGAAGAGTGCCGAGTCCGTAACGTGGTACCCAGGATTGGCCTCGCGTCGGGCCAACTTGGCGGATCGCACTCTGAGCTATCCTCCGGCAATAGTGCTTCATCAAAATCGTATCGGTCTGTAGTGCCGTCAGTTAACTGGGTCCGGGGTCGATCCGGAAAACTCTTCACCAACTTGAGCTTCGACACGTGAACCACGGGAAACAACCGGTACTCTGTGCCTGGGGTTTCGATCCGCACTGCGTACTCGCCGATCTTCTCTGCCACGCGAAACGGCCCGTGCCACATGTGGGCCAGCTTACGGGCGTACCCCTCTTTGACGCGATCCAAGTATAGCCAGACTCTAGATCAACCTCAATCTGGTGTGGGTGGATCTCCTCGTTGTGTCGATCCGCCCGGTCTGAGATCGCCTCCTGCAATCGAGCGTTCACCTCTGCTCGTGCCTGCTGATAGTAGCGCTGGATCTGGTATCTCCATCGTCTTGGATTCCGATCCTGACGGCGGGTACTGCCCACAGGGATCGTGGCTTCAAGGGTGGATCTTGGATCCCAGCCGTGCACCAAGTAGAAAGGCGTCTCTCCACGGATCCGATCCTGGGCGGTATTCAGCGCGAAAGTGAGACGCTCGGCGTAGTCATCCCAGTCACGTTGATCCTGATCCTGAACATACATCTTTAGTGCACGAGTTGCTGTCTGCACCATGCGTTCCGCAGTCCCGTTCGCTTGCGGCCTATACGCCATCGTCGCGCGCTGCCGCTGACCCAGGATCCGGTTGAAGGATCTGAAGAAATCGGCCATGAATCCCGGCTCACGGTCGTGCCTTATCACTTCGCTCGCACCGAAACGTCTAAACACACACTCTTCGTAGGATTCCGCGATCGTCTGTGCAGTCCGGAAGTTGCTGGCTTTTGCAATCACGTATCCTGTAAACAGATCCACCCAGATCAACAACTCGGTATTACCCTTGTTGGATCTGGGCAGCGACGGGATGTGATCCATCGCTATAATCTGGAACGGGTACGTAGCTTGGATGTTGCCGGGCGACTCGCCTTGGATCGTGGGTCGTCCTTTGCCGGTTTCGCAATCCACACACTCTCCGACATATCGTTGGACACTTCGATACAGACCTCTCCAATGAAAGTGATCACGGATCCGCTGGTAAGTACGGCCGATCCCTTGGTGGCCCCCTTCCAGGCTGATATGGTAGTGGTGTAAAACATCCTGCTGTAGAGTTTCTGGCAGTACCAGCCTCATCAATCCGTCGCGATCCGCCTCCACCTTCTTCGTCGGGGGGCAGTAGAACAACAGACCATTAAGATCCACTTCGTAATCCATCGCCATAGTACCGTAGGATGTGGCTTCATCTTGGCTGAGACCTTGGATCTCGCCTGCCAAATACCTCTTCAAACCGGAGATCCACGCCTCCTCGTCTTGCGCTTGGCGGATCCTGGCGATCCTAAGATCCCGCACCACTTCCTCTCGCAGTACATTCGGGTTGGATCGGGATCTGGCTCGTGCCCTGGTTGTCACGGGTGAGACACGAGCGACGGAGGCTTATTCTTCACGGTTTACAACCAGGATCTTGTCTAGGCGGTTCAGCGTAGCTAGATCCTGCAGATCCACCTCGTCCTCCACCATGGTCCCAGCTTGGCGCTGAAGCGCTGCGCTGGCTAGGCTGTCAGCGCTGCCGTTCCAATCGCGCTTTACGTGTACCAGCTCATGGTCAGGCCAGATCCGCAGCCGATCCAGGGCCTTCTGTCTCAGAAGTGTCAACCCCGGTGCCTTGCAGTCGATCTCCCCCCGGACTTGACGGACCACCAGGTTAGAGTCTCCGCAGATCACCAATCGTCGTTGTGCCTCGCCTTCGAGCAGATCCAAACATAGAAGAAGTCCGTGATACTCGGCCTCATTAACCGTCAGTACTTCAGCATAGCCGGATCTAGCCTTCACGACGATCCATTCGGGCAACTTCCACAAGATCGCGCTGTAGGCGCCCCCACCACGCTTGACACGGGCAGATCCATCAAAGCTGACCACGCGCAGTTCTTCCCCAGGTCGGACCGTCGGGATCGGTGCTTGGATCTTGCGTCGCGGCTCCTTCTTGGGTGCGATCCCGATCAACGTCTGATCCACCTTGGATCTAGGTGTAATACTAGCTGCCAGAGTTCCCAGGATCTCATCTTCACCCTTTGTGCATTTCATAATTTCGAGCGTCCACGGCGAGAGCAGGGCAGCCCACTGTCCCAGCCGACCTTGCAACCCCGTGGATCTGCATAACCAGGCCAGGGTCGAGTGTCTCGTCAAGACTCGGATATGGCGTCCGACTAGCATATTGTAACCCGGATCCAGGATCCGCAACAACGCTAACACCTCCTTCTCGACCACACCGTAGTTGAGCTCGTTCGACTTCAGCGTGCGGCTGGTGAAGGTAACCGGATGATAAGTGCCTTCGTACTCCTGCACCAGAGCAGCTGAAATGGCCCACTCACTAGCGTACACCACCACTACCGGTAATAGATCTGCGTTGAAATGTCGGAGGATCGGAGTCGTCGCCATTTTCTCCTTTAGCTTGGCAAAGGCCCGATGAGCGCGGATCCAACGTGGATCTACAATGTCTGGATCGCTCGCCTCCAGATCCGAAGTCTCTCGCTCCACAACGTTACCGGATCCAGAGTCTGGATCTGGTACGTCTAGATCCAGCAGGCCGGGCGAGATCCGCTCGGTTGGATCTGGGGCGGTTGAAGTCATCACTGCTTGGATCCGTCCTTGGTTTTCCGGCTTACCCATCGCAGCAAAGTCCACTTCACGTAACTCGTAGAGAACTGCAGCGTAGATCGCATAGTCTTCTAGAAACCGGCTGTAATAGTTCAGACTACCCAGGAACGACTGCATGGATCTAAGTGTCCCCGGGAAGGGTAGATCCGTCAATGCTGCCAGATCCTTAGGATTCGCCTCCAGTCCAGCGTTTGACACCCGATGACCGAGGTACTCCACCTTACTCTTGCCCCAAAAGCTCTTTACCACGCTGATAGAGAGATTCGACTTGTCACATGCGTCGAGTAATGCGTCCACACGATCACACAGATGCTCCCAGGATCCCCCCGTCACCAGTATGTCGTCGATGTAGGACCGACGTCCAAGCACGGACGGGTTGCCAGGATTCTCCGGTTCTCCAGACTTCAGATCCAAATCCAAAGCAATGGATCCAGATCAATTCTTGGATCCCAATTTCGACTCCGATCCAGATCCATCCTCCAGACGTGGGATCCGAGTGAAACCGTACAGCGCATTGTCCAACATTCTTTGGTAAATCTGGGGCGCGTTTTTCAATCCAAAAGGCATTCGGTTCCACTCGAACAATCCAAATGGGGTGATGAAGGCGGAGATCGCACGAGCCCGATCCGTCATCGTCACCACCCAGAATCCACTAGCCATATCCAGAGAGCAGTACCAAAGCACCTTGTCCAGATCCTCAAGAAGATCGTTGATCAGGGGCATTGGGTAGGCCATCAGCCGGGTCAAACTGTTAACCAGCCGGTAGTCAATACACAGACGTATGTCCACGCCATTCTTCTTGATGATCACCACAATCGGAGATGACCATGGTGAAGTCGAAATCTGGATGATCTTGGCTCCGAGCAGCCCCTTGATTAGATCCGACAGCTTCTCTTGGTACTGCGGGGCTACCTTGCGCACTCGTTGGGCAATAGGCTTCGTATCACCTACATCGATGTCACACACAACTCCTCGTGCCGCGGGTGGCAGCGCGTTGCCCTTGCCAATCAGCAGATGTCGGCGCCTCCAGATCCGTCGTCGAAGTCGGTCAATTTCTCCGCCGTGTTAACGTCTGGATCTCCCACCTGGATGTCTTCAATAGTCACCTCTTCTGTCGTCGAGGTGACTTCAGGTAGCACCGCCATCTCTGCTTCAACATCTTCGGCATGTAGATCCCCACTCACGTGGTAGCAGACTTGATCGTCCGCCTCCAAGTCATTGCGCCTTGGATCTTCGGCGGCTGTTGGATCTACATCGACAGTTGGATCTGGTGTCGGACCTGATTTCTGCACCGTCTCTCCATCTGGATCTGCACACTGTCCCATCTCACCATCCGGAGCTGGGAGCACCGCCGGATCCATGGCCTGTTCTGTAGCGCCATATGTCAAATCTGCAGATCCACCCCCTGTCTCTTCGTGATTACGACCCGATGTGACAACGGGATGGACCGCCTGTCCCACATCATCTGAATCCAGCGCCCCTTCGCAACTCTGCGTGTCACCAGTTGGCTCTCGATTCGTCGATCCATCGTCTGGCTCCACCACGTCGTTGACGCTCTGATCGCCACTTGGATCTGGATCCGGTTGGCGCTCAGCAGGAACTTCGTCTGGATCCGTCGGGCCTGCGGTCGGCCTGAGTACTTGATCTTCTGTCGGCACCTTGATTGAAGCCTGCACCTGGGCGACACCCGGCATCCCGGCTATGGATCTGGCGGTCGACGGATCAGATGGATCCTGCGGCGACTTGCCCCGTCCATCCTCGGCACCCTTGGATCTTGACTCCGCATGTCGAACTTGGCTTGGATCCGGCCTCCACAATATTCCGCGCGGCGTCGGGTACTCGGGGCGCTCCACCATCGATCCGATCGGGGTCTCTGGAGATGCCTCCTCCGCGGATCCAGCATCCGTCGTGGCTTGCAGCGCGAGATTCTGCCATTCCAGATAGCGTCGGGATCCAGCGGACACATAGCCTTGGATCCGCGGCACCCGATCGCCGGCCAGCCACATTCCGACTTGATGATTCAGGTGCAGCACCAGCTCCTTGTCGCCGATGTTCGTGATCCGAAGGTACCGTGTCTTGCCTGGACCCTTGATCACCGTTGGCACCCATCGATCTCCTCGTGTAACCCAAAGCTTGTCATGTTCCGATCAAGATCCTCGCAGTCGGGCAGGTATCTCTGTAGATTCTCCGATCCCAAGCTGCAGGTATCGGTCCAGCTTCACTGACTGTGCCTTGTCACTGTAGAGTGGGCGGCGTCCGCTGAGCTGGATCCGGACTTCGTCAGGCAGGCAGAGGGTCGCGTCATCTAGATCCAGTCGGATCCCGGCCGGAACCATGTAGTCCATACCAAGGATCGCTTCTTGGCCAGACAGATCTCCCACCCAAATGTCGAAGAAATACACCAGATATCCACCCAAAGTGATCTTGATCCGCGTTCTCCCTTCCGTCGTGTACACATTGTCTCCGATCCCAACACATTCTTGGCTCTGACTCCTGTCGATATAGCACCCAAACTTACGAGCAAAGGCGGTGTCCACGATGGACACCTCGGCACCGGTATCTAGAAGTAAGATCGCCTTCTCATTGTTGATCTTGCCGTGGATCTTGGCTTGACGGAACCACTTGCCTGGCGAATGTCGCTTCCAGTACCCTCGCGACTCTCCAGGTAGGAGATATGAGGATTCTGGATCTACGATCCGCCGGCCTGCAGCGACACGTCTGGATCTGGATCCCGAGGTGTCTTCGCCTTCCACTGGTTTGAACCACTGTTCTGGATCCTGTTGTTTCCAGTATCCTTGGCGAACTTCTGGATCCAGATCCATCTCCATTGTCGCGTCGGATCTGGTGTAGTCATCGGCTTGCCGGAAACTTGAGATCATAGCAGCACGTTTCCCATGAAGATCACATGTATTACCGCGTAGATCCTGTCGTTTGCTAACTGGATCTGTCGATGTCTTGTTCACATATGCATAGATGCAATACCTAGAACGCTCGGCTCGTACCGGATTCCAACCCGGCGAGCGTTCTAGTTTAACATCTTCTCCGCCATTTCTGGCAGCATCCCCGCATGCTTGGCTGGATTGAACCACTGACGGATCTGGTTGTAGAACTCTTCCATCGGGCATCGGCCCACGTCATGAAGCTCACCACATCCGCGACACACGAAGAGGCAGTGATCACCTGGATGACCCTTCTTGCCGCACTTCTCACACGTCAAGCGCTTCCAGCAGCCAAGGTGCGAGTGCCTCTTGGATCCACAGTGCGTACAGCGGCTGCGCTCGGATCCTTCCGTGTGGATCCTGGATCTTGAGTCGCGCGCTGTTGGATCTTGTTGTGGGCGGTCTGGCGGGTTCCGATCCGGGGTTTTCTGCTCCTCCTCCACGGGCTTCGCGTGATCTTGGGCAGCGGACAGGTAGATCCTGCGGTACTCCTCACACTCGGAGTCAGATCCATCGCTGGATCCAGACTCTGATCCTTAGTCAGGTTGGATCTGGATCGCACGCACATGTTTGGCTGGAGCAGCCGGTGCGGGCGTCGCGGGGGCCTTCTGCCGGTACTTGCTGGATCCATACGCAGACTTCTTCTGTCGATTCTTCGCCCGATCCAGCGCGCGAAGGACTTCTTCCAGCTCGTCAACATCCGGTAGTCGGAGTAAGGTCAGCCGATCCGCTAGATCCTGGTCGCCCAAAGTCTCAAAAAAAATGATCCACATGTTCGCGTTTCTCCTTGGATCCACCATCCTTGATCTTGAGTCGAGCGCGGAGTCCAGCGACGTTGAGCCGGTAGAGATAGTCCAACGGAGACTCATCAGAGCGCTTGCGGGCATGGTAATACTGGCGAGCAACGGAGATCCCCAATCCGCAGTATTGCATATGGAAGCTGCGAAGCAGATCCGGCCACTTGTTGCGTGTGGATCGGGGCAGTTGGTGATACCAGTTTCTTGCCGATCCAGACAGAAGATCCGCGAAGGTCAGACAATTCTCCTCGTCGGGGGCTTGGTCTCGCAAGAACGCAGACTTCACTTTACTGATTCAAGCTCTTGCTCGATCCTCGTCCTGGTCCTTGCCTGAGAACTCCTTCAGATCCGAGATCGCCGAGATCCGGACTCGTTGGATCAGGGCTGAGCTTGTGGATCCGGCCGCCGTGGAGGCTACAGTGGCTCGAGCTGTAGTCGGGAAGTCAATGTCATCTGGATCGAACTCCCAGTGTGGATCCGGATCCGACGACTCGGTCGACTCCATCTCGACGTCTTGAGATCCATGATTTTGGACTGTCTCCGGCGTTAGCGTTGGGGTCAAGGCTCCCTGCTCTTTTAAGAACCTGCTCATAGATGCCTGGAAGAACGACTCCAGCCTGCCAGTCGACATCCCGGATCCAGATACCGTGGCAGTCGGATCCACCGATGAAGCCGGCTGCTGCTTGGATCGGGATTGAGATCGGGGCTGAGGACTCGCTTCACGTTGGATCTGGGCTCGAGCGCGTAACATCGTGGCTCCCGAGGGTCCGAGTGACATGCGCCGAGGCTCCGAAGACGTGTCCGATCCAAGTTCTGCAGCCGACACATAAGGTGACAACTTCCGGCATCCTGTGGATCCTTCTTGTGGCGATCTTGGATCCGGGATTACGGGATCCAGTTTCGGCTGGATCTCGCCCACCAACACCTTCAGACGGTTGAACAGCATCTCTGTCGTAGCACGGAGTTGAATCGGATCGATCTCGTACATCACTCACGCGTCGAACGCTCCAGCCACGAGACCAGCATCTCTCAGCAACTGCATCAGGCGCTCCATCTCGGGTAGGATCCCTGGGCGCTTGGCGGGTGCCGGAAGTGCTAGTGGTCCCTGCAGGTCTCCGATTTGCTTCACGCCGAACTGTTGCATGATTGGATCCAGAGTCAGGAAGCCACGTAGCTGCCGCTCGTGGTAGCGGATCCATCCCGCCTCGGATTCATCCTGAGCAGGTGTCTTCGTATTCTCGTCTTCTGGATCCGGGGCCTTCATCTTCGTGCGCACCTTCGGCTTGGTTTTGTCGAAGGAGAAGAAGTAGGCGTCCGGGTTAACTGGTGAATCAGCAAATGCATACCGATCCTTGCCAATCTTGGTTTGTTTTGTTGGTGGATCTTGACTCGCGTCGCGATCCACCGGGGTCCCCGAAGGGACCTGTGGAGGAGTTGAGGTTTGTCTTCTGGATCCATGTCTGGATCCACCTCCGTTCCGCCGACAGAGGTCCTCCTTGCACTCTACCGAACCGTGGATCTTGGTTCATTTAGCAGCGGCGTCGTCGAACCTGACTCCGATGACGCTTGATCCCCTTGTCCCTTCTTCACTCGAACTTCTTCTTGGGACTCACGGTGAAATCCCGAGTCACCAGAAGATCCGGGCACGCGCACCATTGTGGTGTAGCGGGATCAGCAAAATCTGTGAGATCGCCAATCCAACTTCCCAACTGCGCCCGAACACCGACTTACGGAGGGGGTCCCCCGATGATCCGTGATCTGTGTGCTGAACTGGTCACCTTGTGTAGCCGTCGGTAGGGCTGGATCTGTTCCTCTGGTGTCTGCTGAAGCGTCCGAGCCTTGAAGACAGAACAGTCTGGGCGAGACGCGGGGATGCGGGTGGAGCAGCGCGGAAATCTTCACTCTGCTCGCGGTTTACTCCAAATCCAGTAGTCTTGTACTTGGATCTGGCGGCCTGGATCTGGACCCGGCCGGGTTGTTGCCTTTCGGTTGTTGTTGTCCTTTTCGTTGCCTTCGCAGGTCTTCCTTGGTCGTGTTTGCCGCCTCCAATGACGGTGTCGTTGACAGTTGAGAAGCGAAGGACGCACCAGCCAAACAGATAACTCCGGTGGATCTTGGATCCGCACTTGACAGTAGTTCACTAGGCAGGTTTTGGATCTGGCCAATGTATTACTCCAGTCTTACCACCAACACTAGATCTGCTACGGCTAACCTCTCTACGCCGCGTAGGGCCAATGTAGTTCCCGTTTCCAGGCGAGGGAGGAAGCGCTTGCGTTGTTCAAGGCAGATTCGTTTCTGATTTATGCTTAAGTTCGCTCCTATGCCAAAGTCCTATCACCATGTGGATCCTATCATCCCATCTGTACCTACCGACTCTACGGGCTCTCTTTACCTTCATTGCGTGTCAGCTGCTCGCTCGTCGAGTCGTACTCACAATCTCTTGATTACTCCAGAGTGTAGATCCACCCCGGATCTTGGATCTTGGATCGCTGTCAGCGTGGATCCAGATCCAGGTGTATCCATATGTGGATCTTGGATCGCTGTCAGCGTAGATCCAGATCCAGGTGTATCCATCTGTGGATCTTGGATCGCTGTCGTCGTAGATCCAGATCCATGTGTATCCATCTGGGTCGGTCACTCTTCCGCATTTGTGTCGAGGTCCCGATCCTTCAATCGTCCAGTCACTTGCCATCACTCATTTCTGCGACTTGCACTTCTCCACAGGAACCCGTCGTAGGCGACAGAGCCAACCCTAGCGACCGAGTCGGATATACCCGGTGAGCCAACATCACCAAATATCGATGATAGCGGTGTGTGTGGGTTGTCCGAGGACCATCTGTAGCGCTCGCGCGTCGGAATGTTCCGGCCTCATGCTCACTAACGCGGTAGGAACCCGTCGTAGGCGACAGAGCCAACCCAAGCGACCGAGGCGGATATACCCGGTGAGCCGACTTCACCAAATATCGATGATAGTGGTGTGGGTGGGTTGTGCGAGGGCCTTCGGTAGCGCTCGCGCGTCGGAATGTTCCGGCCTCATGCTCACTAACGCGGTAGGAACCCGTCGTAGGCGACAGAGACAACCCTAGCGACCGAGTCCGATGTAGCCGGTAACCCGACTTCGCCAACTATCGATTGTAGTGGTGAGTGTGGGGTGTGCGAGGGCCTACGGTAGCGCTCGCGCGGCGGAATGTTGCGGCCTCATGCTCACTAACGCGATAGGAACCCGTCGTAGGCGACAGAGACAACCCTAGCGACCGAGGTCCGATGTAGCCTGTAACCCGCCTTCACCAACTATCGATGCTAGCGGTGTGTGTGGGTTGTCCGAGGGCCTTCGGTAGCGCTCGCGCGTCGGAATGTTCCGGCCTCATGCTCACTAACGCGGTAGGAACCCGTCGTAGGCGACAGAGCCAACCCATGCGACCGAGACGGATATACCCGGTGAGCCGACTTCACCAAATATCGATGCTAGTGGTGAGTGTGGGTTGTCCGAGGGCCTTCGGTAGCGCTCGCGCGTCGGAATGTTCCGGCCTCATGCTCACTAACGCGGTAGGAACCCGTCGTAGGCGACAGAGCCAACCCAAGCGACCGAGGCGGATGTACCCGGTGAGCCGACTTCACCAAATATCGATGCTAGTGGTGAGTGTGGGTTGTCCGAGGGCCTTCGGTAGCGCTCGCGCGTCGGAATGTTCCGGCCTCATGCTCACTAACGCGGTAGGAACCCGTCGTAGGCGACAGAGACAACCCTAGCGACCGAGGTCCGATGTAGCCTGTAACCCGCCTTCACCAACTATCGATGATAGCGGTGTGTGGGTTGTCCGAGGGCCTTCGGTAGCGCTCGCGCGTCGGATTGACCCGGCCTCATGCTCACTAACGCGGTAGGAACCCGTCGTAGGCGACAGAGACATGAGGCGAGGCGGGTGAACGCCTTTATCGTCCAGGGTGTGTATAGCGCGCTATGCCGGACCGAATGAAATTCGGGTTCGAGTACCAGAGATTGTCCACGCGATAAGCAGTCCACGGGACACCGAATGACCCGGGCCTGAAACCGCTTGGACACACCGAATCGCACGGATGCGGTCCGGTGTTTTGGCGTGTGTCCTTGTGTCAACCCCTATAGGTATCGTTTACCTTTGGCGGACCGGATTTCACCGAAATGAGTTGTTGCGATACAGAATAAAGTCTGCTGGGTGTGTTCCTGAGATAAACCACACCGAATGAACAGAAGGTCAGACCGAATGGAAGGGATCACTGTCAGATCCGCAATTCAGACCAACCAACCACACAGAAATACAATGCCGAGCTAAACGTCACAAAATATACAGCCACCACTTATTCTTTGAGACCCTTGGGTGGGGGGTCTATACACCAGTCAACTTCGGAGCCGTCACCCAAGGCACTGGTCAGCCCTGGATGCACACTCACTTACGCGCACCACCCTCACAGAATGAGGGAACAATACAAAATATAATTCAGTCCTATCACACAGTAGTCGATCAATTCGGTCTGGGGGGTGACTACCTCAACCACCAAAGACACACAGTATGGAATATGAAATGGATGCCCGGTTAGGACACGCAAATAGGAAATGAAGCTCTCACAGGTCACTCCAGGGCGCGAAACCCCAGTCACTGCCGACCTCGCCTTGGTACCTTTGAGTCCCCACTACACCGGTGCTCGCTACACCGGTGAGGCCTTGGAAGCGTCCCTAAACGTACTTAGACCGCGCGCAGGCAGTCTCCCGGAGGGCTCTTGAAGACGAGAAAGTCGAGGCTCTACTGCTGTCCTCGGGCGCCAGAATCGTCCGCGTGTTCTTCGGCAAATTGGTTTCTCAATTAATTTTCTTATATGCATTGTCTTCCGAATGATCCTACATCCAGACTCGACGATCGCCCCTTGTCTCCCCCTTTTTCAGGTAGGCACCCCAAGGTAGCGTACCACGACTTGATCACTTGGTCCTCCGAATGGGCTGAACCATCCTGACAGGTACCGAGTGGCCGGCCTCCGAATGGGCTGAACCATCCTGACAGGCACCACGTGTCCTCCGAATGGGCTGAAACCATCCTGACAGGCACCACGTGGCCGGCCTCCGAATGGGCTGAAACCATCCTGACAGGCCCAGCTTCGTCGCTACAGGATCATGCAGTTTGTGAGTCCCCAACTTGCTTTGGACGTCCGTCGCTTTGGCCTCCTCGGAATCGGGTAGCTTGTTCCTCCACGCGCGGCGCTAGACACAGGTCGGTTGGTCGTATCGAAAGGCTGGTCTTGTCCTCGGCAAATTGGTTTCTGTTTAGATCTTACGTTTGGCTAGCTATCTTCTATCACTTCGCTGACTTTAATGTAGGTTTCCCTATGCTTCGCTTGTCTTGAGTATGCTTGTGCTTCTTGACGGTGCTTCAGTATGCTTGTCTTGTTTTCGGTATGCGGGAACTTGTTGACGGCGACACTTCTTCGGGCACACTCATCAGATGATGACAGAGGTACCTTGGGTACACCGCCCCTTCGCTTGGGTACACCGTCTCTTCGTCTTGGAACTGGACCTCTCCCTTGGATGTGCGGCCCATTCGGTACCGCACGTGGGTCTTGGGGGGTCTTGGTCTCATCCGGTCTGGATCGACGCCGCTGCACGAACACACGCGGCGCGCACTGGACTTGTTCTTGGTGCGTTGATATCCAGTGTGTGCATAGTGGACGGACCGAATGAATGATCCGGTCCGTCCCCATCCGGTTCGGCGTTTCTTCATTCTGTGCGCGTTCACCGGGTGCACCACGATTCAGTCCGGGCAACACGGGGCTTCGTCCAGCAGGGTCTTGCGGGTGCGCGATCATGTCAGGTGGGGTCAATTCAATGGGGTAGGCCGACAACTTGACTGAGCCAATGCAGGCAGTGGCCAGGATACGTTCACTGACCACACTTTCGCGCCTTGGGCCTATCCTGCAGTTAGGGAAGTCGGCGGACGGACAGGATGCGGTACTCCACACCAGATATGAGCGCTCATCCGGTGGGCGCATCTCCAATCCTGTGAGCCCATGCTTGCTGCAAGTGCCGGGTCCCATCAAATCTCCACACACATCCACAATCCACACACCACACTTGTCTCTGCCGGATGTCCATCCCGTGCGACCAATCACAGTTCTCCAAAGGGTCAGTGTATCCATGGGGTCGGACATGGGTGCAGACAGAAATCCACTTCCACATCGTGTCAACCGCCCCTCTGCTCAGGTTCTTTCACAGAGGTTCTTGCCACCGAGGTGACAGGACATGACCAGAACCACACACGATGGCTCCCACTCCGAATGGAGGGTCGTACCGAATCGCAAAACCGTTGAGAGGGTCTTTCCAGGAACACACGCCACCCAACGTCCCGTCTCCGTGGCGGGTCCCCGCACATCACAATCCAACCGGCAGAAGCGGTCTGCCTCAAAACACAATCCATTCTCCATCGAGCGACTCATCAGTGCCATGGCTGAGGTGAACGACGCGACCGAGGCGCCTGGCAGCAAGCCACCGAGCCCGGCACAACTTCCGCTAGCTCCCGCGGGAGGCGGTGACGCGGGTGCCAACTTGGGCTCAGGTGGAAGCGCCGGCGACTCCGACGGCGAGCGCACGTCCAGCAGCGGCATCAATCAAGGCGGCAGCTCCACCGAGAAGCGGAGCGGCGGCATCACGACGCTCAAGCGCGCTGCACACAGCATTGAGGGTTCGGACATCGGGGATGTAGGCGTCGAGCGCGGTGATCAGTCTCCACCTGCTCAGGACAGCGACCCCTTCGCCCAGCGCGCACTCCGCAAGCAGCGCAGTATCACCGGGCGGATCCTGTCCGCTCAAGAGGCTCTCGCTCTGCCTGCGGCGACCAACCTCGGCGGGCCCACCAACAACGGCTTTCCGGCGGTGTGGGACCCTTCTCCCGAGTACAAACCGGATGGCGCATTCTGCATGGTCAGCATCCCGGCGCGGCTGGACCACCTCGTCAGTGACCGTTTTGTCCGCGAAGGTAACGGCGGACTGGAGGTGTTGACAGCGATCGAGGGGCTCACGGCTACGGATCTGGCCGAACTGAATGAGCTGGTCGGTGAGGGCGAGGACGTCAACGGGTTCTTCCTCCGGCCCCGTGCCTATTCGCCTGACCCGGCCGAGCTGGAACAGCTACTCAGCTCGCTTTCTGCACGTCGCGAGATGGCCTCCATCCTGTCCGTTTACGAATGTCGTGACTTGGCTGCGCGAGTATTCGGTATGACCACCATCATGCGGCGCATGCTCGTCAAGTATCGGCTCATGCGGCAGCAAGGTGAGACGCGGGGATCCGGTACGGCTGACATGTTGTTCGCCACCCAAAAGGAGAACACACAACTCCAGGCCGCGCTTGGTCAGTTGGTCGGGCAGTGGCAGGTCGTCACGGATCACCTAAAGGTGGAGAAGGAGAGGACCGCTGAGCGTTACCGGGCAGACTTCCGGAAGTTGATGGCCGAGCACGAAGAGGAGAGGCAGTCCCTGCGAGACCAGATCTCGGCCCTCGAGTCCCGACTGGATACTTCTAACAGGTTCGCAGAAGTTGTTGCGTCTCGCGCCTTCAACGTGGACCAGATGATGAACTTCCTCAACCGCAATCAGACCAAGGTGGCTGGGAACTGGTGCCGTCTGGAGGAGCTGTTCAAGCACTACAAGCTCGGTACGACTCCGCCGTCAGACTGGCAGACGTTGATCACTGTCTCGTCGGCCGATGACATGTTCGCCGAGCCTCGCCCGTTCAACTTTCGCCACGAAGACGACACTGAGGAGAAAGACAACGGCGGCCCTCCCGGGCCGAATGGCGATTCTGGATCACGTGGGCGCACCGAATCAAGCGGCAGGCGGGTCTCCATTCTGGATCTCACCGGCGACTCCAACTCCAGTGGCCGGGCTTCAGCGCAACGATCGTCCGGTACGGCCAGGTGTCAACGTGAGGTGCCGGACCAACTACAGTGGCGTCCTACTGCCTGGGATGCGTCGGGCGACTCTGCTCGTTCGGTCGGCAAGGAATACCTGATTGACGAGAAGACCGCATGCGCTTCCCTGGCTAATCTCCCGATCGTGTGGCGCAAGCTTCGCACGGATGTTCAATTGGTCATGCGCACCGGATTGACGTATCACGCCGCCATGAAGTTGCTGGACAAGGACACCATGGCTCACGACATGTTCTTCCCGTTCGACTTGTCCTGCATGTTGGCGCGGATGATGTTCTGGAACCGGCTGGACTCCACGTACTGGACGACATACGTGCCAGAGAGCTATTACTTGCGCGCAGAGGCGATGCTGGATCGGTGGGCCGAGGATGGCGAGACCCCAGAGTACTGGCCAGACTTGGTCGACCACACTAGCGATGACAGCGACCTGCTACTCGGACCGGATGACGACGAGGGTGACAGCGAGAGCCGTGACGCCACGTGGGAACCCAGTGCGGAGGCGGGGGCCAAGATCGCCCGGGCCAAGGCCAGAGAGAATGAGCTGCGGGCATTACCTGCGCGGCGAGATTCGTCTTCCACTCAAGATCCAGTGTCGCCTTCTCTTCGCAGGTCCAAGCGTCGTACCAGTTCTGTGTCGTCGCTATCGGATTCGGTGTCAAGCGCGCCCTCGGCCAAGAAAAAGAGGAAGTCCCGACCAAGTGACGACCGCAAGAAGTCGCCCCTGGCCCGCAAGGACATGGACGAGCTCACTCCGGACGAGTTGAGGGTGGTTGAGAGGCCGGGCCCAGGCGTCACGTCTTGGCGCCACAAAGGGGTCCTAACCACGTTCGCACCAAGTACGGTCCATGCGGTCGACCAATCCCCAGGTTTTCCTGACTACGCACCAAACCACAATGGCGGCACGAAAGCTCTGAAAGCGCGGTTCCGGTCCGATGAGTACGAGGCCATCTTGGACAGCAACCCTGGGGATCGCATGTGTCGTAGGCGTGTGGTGCATCTGCTGTTTCACAGGCGTAGCGCGTTACCAGACAACGCCCTCGAGATTCTGTCCGAGGTCGTTGCTTACATGAAGAACAACGCGCTCACATTCTGGCACGCAGGTCACCGGGTCACTTTCGACGCAGACAGCGCTGAAGCTGCCAGGGCTCAGGTGGCGCGCAAGAAACTCCATGACGCGGCCATCAAGGACTACGGCAAGCTGATCGCCAGGCTGAAAGCGTCTGGAGCACCAGACACCATCCTGTACGAGCCGGGTCTTTAAGTGTACCCCGCCAAGCTTTGCCACTGGATCCTGTTCGACCGCTCGGAGACGAACGTCGGCGGACAGCCATACACAATGGCCGAGCAGCTGGCGATCCTGGATCGCACGGAGCCTGCCCGCATCCAGTGGACCGAATGGTCCACTAACGACCTCATCGCCACTCGCCCTCGGGAGATCCAAGACATGCTCCTGCCTCCTACCGAGCTGCGTGGCAACTGGGTCTCTACTGATCACCAGGACTAGCCGTGCGTTCGTCGTCATTTCTCCGCTAACTGCATAATTCCACACACACTTCATGTTCATCACTTGTCTTTTCGTTTCCTCGTTGCTCATTGAGTCCGTCTGCCTCCAGATTTGGCCCGCCAACTGCTGAGTCTGGTCCGTTCACACTCGTTCGCTCCACAATCTCTTGTTCATTCGGTCTGCTAACACCTCTTTCACTCTTGTTCACAATCTCCACTTATCGTCGTTACCAAATCCACAGTCGAAAATCACATTCAGGTTCAGTCGATTCACACATCGGCGGTCAGGATCCGTCGGTTCATCCTGTGCGCTAGGCACTGGGGTGGTCGTCACCAGCCTGCATAGACTGGAATCGAGCCTTGGCGCGGGCGCTCTGGTTGAATTCATACAGTAGTGCACCACAGTTGAGTTGGGTCACTGGCACCCACTCCAGATCATCGTATCCCTTCCACTTGATTTGGTACTCGCGGATGCGCTTGGACGTTCGCGTACGCTTGGTCCACCGGAGGTCCAGAATCTTCTCAACTTCATACTCGCCATTCTGTTCGTCCGGCTGCCAGCTGTCCTCGGGCAGCAACGCCGCGTCGAAATCGTCATCGTCATCCACTTCGAGTTCCCCAGTGGGTCGTTTCGGGAACAACGCTCGAGGCTTGAGGCGACTAATGTGTACCCACGGGTTGACACGATATCCTGTGTCCTCGACCTTAAGCTTCACACGGAAGTCGTCGTGCACCTCGTCGATCCTGAACGGCCCGTGCCACATGTGGGCCAACTTGCGACTCAATCCGGTCTGGACCTTAGGGATGTAGAGCCATACCGAATCTCCCTTCTCAAATCCGGTCTTCAGTCGTTCGGAGAGTTCTTTCCACTTTCGTGTCTGCTCCTCAGATCGGGTCCGTTTCGCTTGCTTCTGGAGATCTTCGGCACATGCGATCGCATAGCTGTAGTCGCGCTGAAACTTCCGACGCCACTCGTACGCTGTGCGTTCGGGGAGGCTGGATGGCTTCGGTCCCAACATCGCCGACACCGTTCCCTGTGCGTCCCAACCGTGGACCAAATAAAATGGCGTATCCAGTCTGGTCGCGTCGAAGGAAGTATTCAGTGCGAACATCAGTCGTTCGGCATGATCATCCCAGTCGGACTGGTCCGCCTCCGCGATGTAGGCGCGGACGCTCCGAATGACGGTCTGGACGGACCGCTCCTGCTGGCCATTCGCCTGAGGCCGGTAAGCCAAAGTCGCGCGTTGACGGCTACCCAATAGCTCCCGGAACCGGGTGAACACCTCGCTCATAAACCGGGGATCCTGGTCGTGCCTGATCATCGATGACGCACCAAAGTTCCGAAAAACTCGTTCTTCGTACGCTTCTGCCACATCCTGTGCCGTCGTGGACGACATGGGTTTACACATCACGTACCCCGAGAACGAATCTTGGAACAACAACAGGAAAGTGTTTCCCCGTGCTGACTTGGGCATGTGCGTCACAAAATCCATAGACACCACTTCGAAAGGGCGTCGGGGCTCGATGTTACCAGGCGACGGTCCAGGATTGGGAGGTCGCCCCTTTCCGCTTGCACAGTCAACACACTCTTTCACAAAACGCTCGATATCGGCGTACATACCAGGCCAATAGAATTCGGTCCGGAGTCGTTCGTGTGTGCGTGTGATGCCTTGGTGCCCGCCTTGGAAGTCCTCGTGGGCGTAGTGCAACAGGTCTGCGCACAGAGTCCGCGGCACTACCAGGCGAGGCTCATCCTGTACGTCCCGAGGTCGGTCCCGTGTGGAACGCGCGAGTCGATACAGGACGCCCCTGGCATCTAGCGCAAACAGGTCAGACAGCTTCGCAACCTTCCGCAGTCGCCTGGGAGAGAATCGCTCCAGGTCTCCACTCAGATATGCTTTGACTTCTGCAATGAACTCATCCTGGTCTTGGTGCGCCTTAATTCTTCGCCATCGTTCAGCTTGGAACTCCAGCGGACCCAATGGCTCACTGGATTCGGTCTGGGCCTGTACTCCCGACCGGGTCAGGACCGCCAAGACACGAGCACAATTGGGGAGCGGTGCTGACTCATGGTCCGGTTCGGCACTCCCTGGTACTCTCTCATCCGGTGTCTCTGTAGCCTCGGTCGCATCTCCATCCGGTACGTATCGCTCTGCTTCGACAACATCCGGTGTAACAACGATTGGCTTCATCAGCTTCTCATGGATCTTCGACACTCGCTGCAGGTGGGTTCGCTCTTCCTCATCCTGTACGGTCCACGTAGCACCGAGGGCCAGTGTCTTGGAAGTCAGGTAGTCTGCGGCCGAATTGTACTCGCGCTTGATGTGAACTAGTCGCAGCGTACCGAATCGCCCCTCCAGAGTTTTGCACTGGGCCAGGTGGCGTTGCAGGTTGGGCTGGTTACAATTGATCAGCCCTTGAACTTGCTGTATCACGATGCGAGAGTCTCCGACTACGATCAGGTCCGTAACTCCACGGCCGAGTGCCATGGTCAGCCCATTCAGTAAGCCGTGATACTCTGCGTCGTTTATCGTGACATCATTCAGAATGAAACCTCGCGCATCCAGTACGTCCCAACCAGGTAGGCTCCACAGAATGCATCCACAACTCCCCTGACGCGTCGATGTCTTCGCGGCTCCATCGAAACTGAGTACGATCCCTTCAAAGCTAGCGTCCAGCATCTCCACGCTGACAACCGGAGGTGGCTTGACGCGCCCCTTGGCTGGGATCAGCGACTCCGCGATCCGGTCCAGATGCTCTCGGGGTGATCCCGCACCGAGTATGGCGGCCAGACCGTCTTCGTCTCGTTGGACACGGCGAACCTCCAGATCCCATTGTGATAGCGCGACGCCCCAGGGCACACAGCGCCCATCTGCCGACTTGGACTGGATCACCCACTTGAGTACAGAATAACGGGTGTATACAACCAGTGGGCACCCCTCCAGGATTGTCCTGAAGACATCCAGCACTCTCATGACGGCGATGACTTCTTTCTCCGCGACGTGGTACCGAATCTCAGACTCATTCAGTACGCGCCCCGTGAAACGCACAGGCTGGATCAGTCCGTCATGTTCTTGCCCGAGGACCGCGCAGGCGGCCCACTTGTTAGCGTGTGGGATGATGACGAACGGTTTGGTCCGGTCCGGATGTCGAAGCAACGGAGTTGACACGATCTTCCGCTTCAGAATCTCGAAAGCCTCCTTCGCTCTGGACAGGTCCCTGCCGGCGCGCACCTGATCATCACTCAGCTCGTACAGGACGGCAGCCACCACCGGGAAGTCCTCGATGAACTTGTGGTAGTAGTTCAGACTGCCCAAGAAAGACTGAACACCCTTCAAAGTAGATGGGAACGGTAGATCCAGTACTCCCTTGGCGATCTTCGGCGTTGCTCGGAGTCCTTCAGCGCTGATCTCGTGCGATAGGTACGGAATCGAGCGCTTACCGAACTCGCTCTTCGGCAGGCTGACCGAAATGTTCCAGTACCGCAGTCGGAAAAGTAACGCATCCAGGTCGATACACAGTTGATCCCACGTCGGCGCACCGTGTGCGATGTCATCGATGTACGAGCTTCGCCCGAGGACCGGACCCATCTGTACCGGCGCCGGAATATTGCGCTGGAACACGGTCATTTGGTCCGTTAATGCAGGAAGGTGCCGACCGGACAGGATCTCCTCATCAGATTCGGTACCGTTCGGCACAACATTGTCCTCTCGCGGCTTCAAACCCAGATAATCCAGTACGTCCTGATCCACTTCAGCCTCCTCTTCGGGCGACAGTCGCACAAAACCCCACAAGCAGTTGTTCAGCATCTGCTGGTAGACTAAAGGAGCATTCTTCAGACCGAAAGGCATGCGTCGCCACTGGTAGTGACCAAATGGCGACACGAATGCCGAGATGAGCTTGGCTCGCTCCGTCATTGTGGTAAAGTGGATCGGAGATTTCCAGGGACATCGCCATCGGCATTCGGTCAGGTAATGTGTGCCACGGATCTTATATCTGTACAGCTATATCTGGTAGAGATGGGTACATGTCGGTACCCATTTCTTGGTACAGACTGGTAGGGTACATAACAGAGAGTCAGTAGTGGACAGGATACAAGCCGGATGGGAAAGCTGGATACAGGCTAACATAAATCAGAGTCGAATTTGCTTGGGAACCAGTCACTTGGTCTTTAGTATTGGGATTTGTATTGGCCCATACTTTAATCAAGTGATTTGCCCCCCGCACACGTGGCAGACCGCTGGATAGCTTGGCCAGCAGCTCGCGCCCTTCGGCCCTCGCTCCCCAACTTCCCCGCTAATAGGAGGCGGCAAGCAACGTAAAGGAAAAGGATACAACACCCCCAACAAGGCAACAACTCCGGATCCGGTGCACTACTTATCGGATCCACAAGATCTACGGCCAAGACCAAGGATCTACCGACCCAGGCCCGCGTGAAGGAACCCCCACTGCGGATCTACCCCAACATCTCCCCAAGTCCCCGCCAAGGACGTTCAAGTTCACCCGCTGCACATCTCGTGTCAACGAGAGAGCAGATCCAGCCCGCCGACGGGTACACAAGGTGAGCCACTCAGCAACCCCACGGTTATCGGAGTACCCTCCGTTAGTCGGTGTCTGGGCGCAGTGTGTGAGTGTGGGATCCCTGCTAATTCCAGCGGATCCACTCCACCACAATGGTGCGCGTGCCCGGATTCGAACCAGGGATTTCACCGTGAGTCCCAAGATGATGCGCATGTGAGCAACGAATCAGGAGATGAAGCGCCGACGGAGCTAGGATCACCGGCGGCGTCGCTGAAGAATGGATCCTCGAACCGACAGAGTGCCAGGAGGAACTCTATCGGCGGACCAGAGGCAGATCGGGACGATCCCGATCTCGAGGAGAAGCCTCTACCCTCCACAGGTCCTTCCGAGGACCCCCGCGGGTCGTGCTGCGAAGCAGGACCCGCCGGACGAGCACACAGCAGCGAAAGCGGTTGGATCCTCGTCCAAAAACCCCGCGCAGAGTCAAGGAACTACGTCGAAGAAGAAGACACGAGCTGCGCGGAAGAAGCTGAGAGCCCCAGACTCCGAGCCCGAAGATCGAAGTGCAACCAAGGCAACATGGACGCAATCCAAACTGGAGATAGCCTACAGGCGGATCGTGCTGCAGGACTTCCTACGAGACCACCACGTGATGCGCATCCTTCAGCTGCAACTACCCGAAGGACTTACCGGACCCGTGCAGGCCCCGGCGATGACAATGAACAAGCTGGAAGCCGCTACGGACCTGTTACGCCTGGCGCAAGAGGCGGGTCTTACAGTCGGAGCCTTCGAAGCTAAAGACCTCCTCGGTCTGGAGCTAGACACGATCCGGATTGCCGCAGCGACGCTGTTCAACAAGTTGAAGCCTATTGTGGGCGAGAAGGAGGCACCAGAGCCTACTCGGCCAAGCCAGGTGAAGGAGGAACAAGCCCCGGCGCAAGAGTACCACACAGGATCGTCCACCTATGAGTCAGCCACCTCCGAAGTGGGATCGGACAGTTCGACCGAGCCAAAGCGTATGCCGCTAGGCCCGGTAGGCACCGAGCGGTTGAGGAACAGAGCAACCGCTGAGGTACCGCGAGAAGAAGCAACATGGCCTACCCAGAAGTTGACTCGAGCGTTAGGTCGACCGGCCAGAGCAGACCCATCGCGCGATTCAACGAGCTCCCTGGAAAGATACTTCCAGTCAGCTATGGATCGATTCCTGCAGGAGCGGAGTATGACGGCGGTCCTGAGGACATATCCTACCACTAAGCCACGCAACAAGCCGGCTGCGGCCTATGTGGAGACAAAAGACGTGGACATGGAATCCGTAGGATCGCAAGACCATCCAGAGAATTGGGAGTACGACCCCGATGATCTGGGGACAGCGGGCACCCGGAGAATGGCGGCAGCAGCCGCGACGGCAACAACAACGTCGTTAGCTGGGGCGGCCGTGATCCAACGAGTCAGGATCTCAGCCATCTCCGGCTTGAAGGAGTTCACTGGGAAAGACCACGACGAGGAACGCGCTCGAGCCTGGATCAGCAAAGTCAAGTCGGCATTCACCAGAGACCAGGCCCCGGACGAGGAGAAATGCCTTACCTTCGCAGATCTACTCGCGGGCCCAGCAAGGAACTGGTACCGACAGCTGGGCAGGTCGACGCGAATGAAATGGACGGATCTAGTGAAGGAGTTCCAATCGCAGTATTGCGGGCTAGGAGTGTCAGTGGCGTGGCAGTATTATCATGCGCGCAAGCGGAGCGATGAATCCCCCCTGGAGTACCTGCACCGACTGAACGTAGCAGGCATGCGAGCCCGTATCAGGATCAAAGATGGCGACGCCCAGGCCCGTCAGGAGCACGTGGATCACTTCGTCTCGACGCTGGACGATCCGGGGTTTGCGGATCAGCTGACACTACTGCGGCTGGCTGACGCCAACGAGCTAGAAGATGTTCTGCGAGCGCGAGAGAGGGCGAAGGCTAGGCAGCCTAGATCCAGCGAGCACCGATCTCAAGCAGCCACGGCTCACACAGCAGGAGTTCGTCAGCTGCAGGGTATCAGCGCCCACAACGACCCGCATCAATGCTCGAAGTGTGGGTCTCTGAAGCACTCGGACCTTGGGTGCTGGAAGCGCCTGACCTGCCAACAGTGTGGCAAGAACGGCCACCCGTCAGATCGTTGTTTCCTCGTGTGTCGAGGCTGCCGTGAGATCCACGACGTTGGCAAATGCCAATTGGAAGAATTCTACAACTTGGTTCGGCAGTGGTTTGATCCGAGTAAACATCCAGGGATCTTACCTGACGTCGTCGAGAATATGTTAAGACGGGGATGCTCGTCGACTTGGAGTCCGGGAGAGCCCAACACGTCTGCGTCCTACATCTATGCGTTCGTGGAGAAGCAATTACAGGATCAAGGAAGCTATCAAAATGCAGATCGATTTGATGATTCACAAGGTCTACAAGGTAGATGTACGGCTATGGCGGCAAGTCTTCGATCGGTCGATGAATATCAGCGCTCCGAGGTTGCTGTGACGTTGGATCTGCTGCCAGGGGAGACGCGAGGTTATTGGAAGCACCACTCACCCGGCAAGCACTTCAAGCAAGCAAAGGCCGGCAGCAAGATCAACAACATCAAGGCCGTCGTCATGCTGGACTCAGGATCCGAGGTGTCCATCATCGATACCAGCTTCGCTCGAAAGGCCGGGTGCTACATTGATACAAGCCAGAGTCAAGAATGCCTTGGCATTGGTGAGAAGCTGTACGTGGCAACAGGCAGGACGCGGATAAAGCTCACCTTGGCGGAGAACCTCGTGTATTACTACGACGTGTGGGTTGGTGACGACATGCCGCCGGACTACCAAGCGATCCTCGGTATGGACTTCATGGTCCCCGCTGGGATCCGGTTGGACCTCGGCAACGGGGCCATGTGCCTGCCAGACGAGATTCGCGTTCCATTGCACGGGCGGCGACAGCTCTTCAGCGATCGCGCACGCCCGTTGCGGCTGGATCGGTGCGTTGAGATCGCAGCCGGAATGACCTTTGAGCTGCCCGTGCGTCTGCACGCTACGACACACGAGAAGTTATGGTTAACACGGGGATGCAATGGATACCAACGCTGGCGGAGGGCCCAGGCAAGCTCCGATATTTGCGACTTACCAACATCGGTGACTCAAAACTGGTGCTGGAGCGGGGCGAGCGAGTTGGCCTGAGACTGGATGGAGATCGTGTTCCTCGGCAGCCAGGCTTCATATCCATCGGATCCAGACGCTATCAAGAGTGGCAAAATATGGTGCTCAGCGCCACCAATAACGCACGGCCGGCGTGGCCAACGCCGCCTCCAGCGGCTCGGACGTCTGTGCTTGATCAGAGAAAAGCTGCAGTGCCAACGGCGTTATTTGAGCGACCGGGAGATGCGAGGTGCTTTCCGCTGGCGGGTCACAGCCGGGGACCGGTGCGCGTCTCAGCGGTACGGCGTCAGTTGGATTTGCCGGGATCGGTGCAGAGGTCGTACGGCAATATTGCCGCTAAGATCCTACCAGGGCGGGCAGCGACTGCGAAGACACTGGTATTCTCAACCAAGCTAAGTGCGGAGGTCCGGTGTGAAGCTGCAGGTGATCAAGCACAGCTCGGGGCGGTACAACTCGCTACTCGAATTACTAGTGCTGATGGATCGAGTGTTGATACGCATCGGGTGGTGAGACCTGCCGTTACGCGTAGAAGGGGTGCAGACGTTGGATGCGACGAGCGCAGCGATCGTCCGGCGCAGGATCATCGCGGTTTAGCTCCTACAGTCGTGGCGGACGTGGCGGATGTTAACGGCGACCACAGGACCCCACAGGATCCCGGATCTACTACCCACTGCGGCGCCAAGGCTGACACACAAGATGCAGTGTCGCCCGCTCCGTCCCAAGCTGTGGAAACGAAGGAATGGCCATCAACGCCGAAGATGGGTCGCCAACGTGATTATCCCGATTGTGTGCATGGATCGGGTGGCGAGGTTGAAAAATGGACTGGGAACGGTCGTCTGCGACCGACATCGGATTACGATCCGGTCGACCTGGCAGTCCGCACGAACCGTTTCGACTGTCGGGTTGCCTGTAAGTGCGCGCAGGACCCCAGCTCAGCTGCATATTGCAACACTGTTGTTGACCGACAAGATGCAGCATCGCTCGCCAAGATCCAAGCCGCGGGGCGGAAGGAGTGTTCGTCAACGTCGGTGATTGATCTTCAGTGTGACTGTCCTGTCTATGCATAAATCGGACAACTTCGCCGAAGGGTTGCCTGAGATGCGTGGTAATCAGCTGATTACTGACTACCATCATTCCGACCGAACAGTCGCAATGGACATTTCGAGTGCTCAAGTCGTGCCCAGGGATCAGCAGAACCCCGGAGCAGGTGCAAAATGCAGCGCTCGGACAGCGCGTTCAGATGAGGGGTCGTACGTCCGGATCCAAGCTGTCGGTGCCGAAGCATGGCAAGGAATGTCGAGTGCAGATGTCCCATATGTCACGTCGCGTAATCATCCGGACGGCGGCGAAGGGGCGTCTGAGATGATTATGGGCCATCATCATTCTGATCCGGCATTCGCAAAAAGCATCCTCGACGACGTGACCCTTCACACGAACTTGCAGAAGATCGGATCTAGCGCACATTGCGCCGCTCAAGTTGCTCGTCACGAGGCGTTGTTCAGTGCGGTCAAAGCGTTGGGGTCAACAGAATGGCAGCCAACACCCGACGACGGTGTCACACACGTCGCGTCGCGTAATCAGGTGGACTTGGTCGATGGATCGTGTCATCATGGCTACGGACGGGGCAGCGGTTACCGGAAGCCCGAGGTCGGACCAAGGCCAATTGTCTTGGGCTGCGCGAAGGCTCACGACCCACTACAGGCTCATTATGCGTGTGCTTTGGGCAGGACAGCTACGCTAGGTCACTGCGAAGGGGATGATGTGCGTGATTTGTCTGTCCAATTGCCAGGGGCGGCGGGGCCGCTCCCGATCTGCTCGCCCATGCCCCCAAGGACGGTATTGCAGGGTCGCTGGCAGCGGAGACGTCGCGAGCCACACAGACCTCACCTCAGTTAGCCCAAGTGCGTTGCAACGGAGACGTTGAAGCCCCTACAGATGCTGTTGATCGAACTGGAACTGGTGAAGCTGCGCTGGGGGTAAGCATGCCAGCGCTTGACACGCATATCCCCGCTTGGTGCCAAGATCCGAGGGCAGAAGCGTGGGGTAGCTCTCGCGCCCCTCGCGACGCAGCTCTGATCTACCCGCGCAGCGGATCTGCTGAAGCACTCGGACAACAAATGTGTGGTCGTGTGGTAGTGCCTCATGAGATGAACGAGGGGTTCGTCACCGTGCTGCCACATGTAGCCATGCAGGCGCGACGATGGGACAGAACGCAGACTGAACCAGCTTATGACTTGACCAGGGTACCGATCCAGCAGCAAGTTGCCGGTTTGACTGGAGGGGAACTCCAATGCCACATGAAGTACACGGTAGGCATGGGGGACAAAGTCTCTGTGCCATCTGACGTAGTTGCCTCGCCGACCCTGGATCCCAAGCCGGAAGCTCCAAGAAAACTGTCGGCGTTGCGCAGAGGCGGATTACTGCGTCTGGCCACCGTGCAGAAGATGATGTGCACGACAGGACTGTTCTATCACTAGAGGCGACGGGATTGCTACTGATCTGCTTATTCAGGGACCCCAAGGACTGGATCACAGGGGCGCTGGCTACGGCGACGTCGCGGGACGCACCGGCCGTGCCGCTGGAGGTCCAATCACACTTCGACGGGGTTGAAGACCTCGAAGACGCGGGTGATCGGGTCAGAGCTACTTCGGCTGGATCCGAAGAGGATATGCTGTTGTTCGAGACACGTACCTCGGTCAAGGGCCAAGCTCCGGGTGCTGAGACGTGGGGCGATCCCCACGCGCCGGGTGCTGAGACGTGGGGCGATCCCCACACGCGTCGCGATACAACTCGGATCCGCCAGTGTAGGCGATCTGGCAAGGTATACGGAGTACATAGGCATGTGGACGCACATCAAGAGGTGGACGGCGGGTGTTTCACTGCGCTGCAACACATGCATGTAGCCGTTCCAGTGGCGAAATGGGACAGGACGCATGCCGGGACGATTTATGGACTGGTGGAGCCAATGAACAAGCTTCAGACGTGGCGGCACATTGCCGATCCAATCGACGGAGTGATCCAACGTCATATCCAGTTCGATGCGGACATGGAGGACAGCACGACCGTTGCGGTGTGGATCCAGGATCCCATAACGGTGGATTCAATGCCAGGGTTGGGTCGGTGCAGCGACTGCCAAGCACCAATGGGTCCTGGCGATGGAAGTACAAGACCGGCAAGGTTGAAGCCAGTTTGGACTAGAAGTGGATCCACATGTGAGAAGCTCCGATCCGACGTGGGACCGTTGCGTAAAGCGGTCAAGGGAACTGGTTAGTGCGAATGGAGGTTCGGAAGCGGCGAGCTGGTCGTCGTCGAAGAAGTACGGTGGAAGGATCTGCAGGAGGGCTGCACATCAGGTGGAGGTGGGCTGCCCGCGCGGCGAGTTGGTCGTCGTCGCGGATGAAGCAAGCGAGAGGTCTGCAGGAAGGCTGCAGATCTAAATGGTGGAAGGGATGTCGCGTGTAAATTTGAAGGCAAGACGAAGATGATGAATGAAGGCGTCACTGGATTAGCGCGACGACGATGGATCCGCGATGGTGTGGGGCGATCCGCGCAATGGGAACAACTATCTGAATCGTGGATACACTACCGATCCACTGGGTTCGGGTAGTAACGTGGCCGGATCCCGATGTCCCGAAACACTGAGACGACGGTAACCCGCCATGGCGTGAAGATGTGTCTGCAGTTGTCTGGAAGGACGTCAGGTCTGGGACGAAGGACGTCACGCTGGTATGGAGGATCCGAAGCTCAGGGAATTGGATGTCAAAGGCAGTGACAGTGGCAATGGATGCGATTCCACCAGAGATAGCCGAGCGGGATATCATCATACAACAGCGAGAATCCGCACGCGATGGGGCACCAGAAGTGAAGTGGTTGCGAAGAGGCAACCGATTCACTAGTGGCACGAGCTCTTACCGTTGTGCGGCAGCGACCTCGCGCCAGGGGCGGATGTGGTAAAGTGGATCGGAGATTTCCAGGGACATCGCCATCGGCATTCGGTCAGGTAATGTGTGCCACGGATCTTATATCTGTACAGCTATATCTGGTAGAGATGGGTACATGTCGGTACCCATTTCTTGGTACAGACTGGTAGGGTACATAACAGAGAGTCAGTAGTGGACAGGATACAAGCCGGATGGGAAAGCTGGATACAGGCTAACATAAATCAGAGTCGAATTTGCTTGGGAACCAGTCACTTGGTCTTTAGTATTGGGATTTGTATTGGCCCATACTTTAATCAAGTGATTTGCCCCCCGCACACGTGGCAGACCGCTGGATAGCTTGGCCAGCAGCTCGCGCCCTTCGGCCCTCGCTCCCCAACTTCCCGCTAATAGGAGGCGGCAAGCAACGTAAAGGAAAAGGATACAACACCCCAACAAGGCAACAACTCCGGATCCGGTGCACTACTTATCGGATCCACAAGATCTACGGCCAAGACCAAGGATCTACCGACCCAGGCCCGCGTGAAGGAACCCCACTGCGGATCTACCCCAACATCTCCCAAGTCCCCGCCAAGGACGTTCAAGTTCACCCGCTGCACATCTCGTGTCAACGAGAGAGCAGATCCAGCCCGCCGACGGGTACACAAGGTGAGCCACTCAGCAACCCCACGGTTATCGGAGTACCCCCTCCGTTAGTCGGTGTCTGGGCGCAGTGTGTGAGTGTGGGATCCCTGCTAATTCCAGCGGATCCACTCCACCACATCATCCTGATCGCCCAGAAGCCACTGGCCATGTCCAGGCTCATAAACCACATCGCACTCTCGAAACCGATCAAAAGATCATCGATAAGCGGGAGCGGATAGTTAGACAACTGAATGAAGCCGTTCACGAGCCGATAGTCGATGCACATCCGGATGTCGACCCCGTTCTTCTTCAACACGATCACGATTGGTGAGGCCCAGGGTGAGGTGGACGTCTCGATTAATCCGGTCTCCAGCAACTTCTTCAACAATTCGTACACCTTCATCGCGAGATGCGGTGCAACCGAACGAGCTCTCTGTGCAACCGGCTTGGCATCTCCCACATCCAGGTCGCAAACAACCCCACGCGCTGGTGCAGGCGCAGCATTGCCGTCGACCCAAGAAGATCCGCCGGTGGTATTTCAGAATGTCACGCAGACGGCATTCGTCATCCGGTCCGCTCACTCCAGGTTCACCGACATCGGCCTTGTCAATGTCGCATTCAGGACTCAGATCATGTACCTCCGGAAGAAGCGCAAGCTGGTCTCGTAGCTGCGACAACAAGTCACTGCCTTCATGAATGTACACGGCAGGCTCGAGGTTCAGTTCCTCAACATTCAGTCGCATGACCCGTTCATACTCCATCTTGAGCTTCTGGACGGGAGTGCCGGACAGAATCTGGGAGGCCAAGTCGGACACGTCTTCGGCGACCCCATCCGGTTCGTCTTCTGGCACTTCGGGTTCATCTGGTGCAATCGCGTCGAAAAAGATGTCTTCGTCTTGTAGAGCACCATCATCCTGTTCAGCCACGTCGAAGAATTCTTCGCCATCATCCGATTCGGTGTCGTCGAAAGATATCTCTTCATCGTTCCGGCTCGCAGCCGGTGGAGCTATCCTGTCCGGCTCGACATCGCTGGGAAGGGGAGTTAAGCGTTTGAACGACTCCTCCTCCTCAACCAGATCCTGCAGGACCGGATCTTCAGGCAATTCCACAATCTTGTCCGACTTGACAGCTGGATTCTGTAGCACCGCTGTGAAGCAGGTCACGTCCTTCTTTCCGTCCGGATGTATCATCAATTTGGTCGGCCAGTTGTACTTTGCAGGCTCTACAGCAGGCGGTTCACGATCCCAAAGCGCTTGGAGGCGACGCTGCTCTCGTAACTTGCCTTGTTTCGACAGAGTGTTTTCATAGATCAGCACTTGCCATTCTTTATACGCCCTTGATCCTGGACGGACAAAACGCCCCACGGATGGAAAGAATCCATACTCCACGATGTAGGCCAGCGTCGGCCCGGCAGTTATCCAGAGATTGTACTCTGAAACATTCACCACTTTGACCGCTTCGGGCCAACCCCTCGCTCCGCACACGATCTTGGTCACCCAGCGATCACCGCGTCCAGCCCACACAACCTCTCTTTGTGGGTTGGCTTGGCCGAACCGGATGCGGACCACTGCTTCATCGCCCGGTCGGAGGTACAGGGTTTCCGGTGCCTGGACCGGCAACCTCATTCCCTGCCGACGCTGCACCTTGTCTCCGTACATGAGGACAGGCTCTTCATCCGGTAACTGCAGAAGTCCCTCGCGGATACACAACCGAACCCCAGCACAGAACATAAAGTTCATACCCAATAACACGTCCACACCTTCACCGATGTTCGCGACCCACACGTCCATGACATACACGACTCGCGCACCGAGCGTGATCTTGACTTCCGCACTAGCAGAGATGTAGGTGGTTGTGCCACCCAATCCGGATACCTTGATCTGTTTGTGTCGGTGGAGCTTGATCTTGAGTCTACGCGCAAGATTCAAACTGATCATGCTCACCGACGCTCCAGTATCCATCAATATCTCCAATCGCAAGTCATTCACCGCACCATGCACCGTAGCCACCTCATGCGAATCCTTATCTGGCTCGTGATCCACCCACCATCCGTACCGCTCGCCCGGTTCCAAACGAAATTCGGTCGGTCCATCCGGTCTCCGCGATTCGGTATGGCTCAATCCAGAACGATCATCAACTCGGTCAGACTGAATCGGGTCATCGTTGCTCAGAGAAATCATGCATTGTTGGTGGTTATCTTGGCGCTTGGTTCGCAGTTCCGGTCCGACATAGGCTAACACACACAATTCAGGGGGCTTACGCCCGGCGCGTACTGGGTCCCCACCCAGCGGGCTTAGTGGTTTAACGGTCCACCTGAACTTGTTGCCTTGTCGTCCAGCAGCTGATCCAGTATGTTCTTCGGTACGTCCTTCAGTGCTCCTTCTTGGGCCAGCTTCTTCAGTGCCTCCAGGGTCTTCATCATCTCACAGTGTCCATCGTGGAAAAGTCCGCACAGCTTGCAGGGGAGAACTTTGCACACATGCATCGGGTGTCCACGTCGGTGACAGCGGTCGCACACGATGTCCATCCAGCAATTCTCCGGGCGGTGTCCGTGTCTCTCACACTTCTCGCAGAACTCGTTCCAGTCAGGATTGTTCCCCCTTGGTGACTGCGGCGCCGAGGACGGACCGAATCTTGATACTCCAGATTGTTGTCCTGGGGGCGGGGGCTTCCATCCCGAACCGGTCATCACACGATACACCGCATCACGCACCACACCTTCATCCAGTACGGGCTGCACCGGATCCGGATCTGCTTGTCGAGTCGGGGCAGGGGAGACCGGATCTGGCTTCGGTGCGGCAGGGATTCGGTGGTCCTCCGCCTCATCCTGAAAACGCACATGCCGATCCTCTCCGTCAGACTCATCCTCGCTCTGCGCAATATACGCACGTCCAGAAGGCTTCGATCTGAATCGATCGCGGTCACGGTCGCGGCGAGCGTTGTCCGCACGGAAGTCGCGCGGTCTGGATGACTGCTCCTCGCGCTCGCTGTCCTGGTATTCTTCATCATGTTGACGCAGAATGAACTCCAGGTCGTTGATGATGTGTATGCGCTGACTCTTCAGACTGGATCGCAGCCTTGATTCGGTGAGCTTCCTGATGAATCGCTTGATGTGCATCTCTCGCGTCTTCGATGACTTCTTGAAGTTCACGTTGGCCTTGTAGGCCGCAGCGTTCAACCGATAGAAAAAGTCGAGGGCGGATTCGGTCCGTTTCTGGCTTGCTGAGTAGTAGCGCTCCGAATCGGACACCTTCGACCGACAGTACTTGTTCTTGAACTCGCGGGACAGCAGACTCCAAGTGTCACGCGTGTGCCTTGGCAACTGTGCACGCCAGTGACGTGCGGACGTCGGCAGCTTCAGGCGCAACTCGTAGACCTTCATACTGTCTGTCCAGCCACCCTGGACCGTCAAAGCGAGGAATCGCTCCCACCATCTTGTCCGCTCCTGGTACGAGGCCTTGTCGTCGAAGTCTTCAAGCGAACTGGAGCTCACATACGGCCGGAAGTTCATCACCGTCTTGCCATCCTGTGTCGTCACCGACGTGGAGTGCGTGGGCACATTGGCCAGTGAGTCGTCCGAGTCGCTGGAGCTGTAGCCTTCATCAGAGTCGTCGTCCGAACTTGAATCCGGGTCCGAACCGGAGGGGTCACCGCCTCTGCGGCTCCGCCTACCGGACGAACGCTTGCGCGCCCCAGACCCGGTGTCCTTCGCACTCTTGGAGGCCTCGCCCTTCGCGGGTGGAGGTTTGGAGTCCTTCACGGGTGCATCTTGCTTGCCCTTGGTCGGCGCGGCTCGTGCGGCGCGAGCTTTAGCCCCTGCAGTCGCCTTCGCCTTGAGAATGCTGTCGATCGTCGCTTGAAGCTGAGTTGCTAGAAGCTCGTCGGCACGAGACGACGCAGAGCCGTTGGGTGCCTGACCAGATGGGATAGGCACACTGGATACCGGGTGCGACGAGTCTCGTCCGGTTTCTGTCTTCACTTGCGTTGCCGAATCAGGTCCCGATGTTGCTGGAGCAGCTGGATTTTCCTGGCGTGTTGCACGAAGGTTGCGCAACTGATGGGCCTGAAACCGCTGAATGTTCCGGGAAGATTCTCGTTCCCTCTCCCGTTCAGCTTCAAGCTGGTGGACCTTCTCTTGGAATAAATCCAGTTGGGCGTTCAGTCCCCGCTGGACGTCCTCGGCCCAGCGTGCTCGTTCGGCTTCGGCTTGCGCTTCCTGCTGCTTCCAACGCTCGGTGAACTCCGCGGCGGCGCGCGCGCGTTCCAGGCGGGCTGCCTCGGCGCGAGCGTTCTCGATGGCGGCGGCCACCTCGTGCTCCTGGATCGGCGACATTGGAGGCTGGCTGGACCGGATCGGGGGCTCCGGGACCGGAGCATTCTGTCCCCATCCGGTCTGCTGACTGTCGTGGACGGCAGCATTGCGTCCGGCCAGCTCCTGAATCGCGTGGAACGCACTCTGGAGGCCTTCACCCAGTCGAGCCGTGTTGGCAGCGGACTCCGCTTGGCTCAGCTCCATCCTGGCCAGGGCTTCCTGCGTCTGGCGCATCGTGTTGAGAGCGACTTGGGGCGCCCCAGACATCACGGACATCGCTGAACGACTTGACCGACCGGATCGACTCGACCTGGACGACCGACTCGGTGCGCGCTTCGATCTCGACGACCTTCGGCGGCGGTTCCGGTCAGTGTCACTGGAGTCAGAGTCGCTCGGTGACGGGCTTCGCTTCTCGCGTCGGGAGGAGGCGTGCCTACCGGATGAAGCCCTCGACCTTCGGTCACTCCGGACGGTAGTGCGATCGGACTCCGACATAACGACATCGTCCTGATCCACCACCGTCGATGACCGAGGAGTGCTGTCCGGGTGATCTCCACGGTTTTCACCTGCGCCAGACTGAATCGCCCGCTTGCGCGGTCATCACCATGGGTCCGTACCCAATCGCGGACATGTGCCTCGCGGCATCGTGTCCGGACCACAGCGACGACGACGACGAGCTGCCTCTGGACGACCGAGCTCCCGATGCCGCACTGAACGTCGACTCATTGGATCCGGCCGTCGTACCGAACAAGCTCGAATCGAGATCCGAGGGTGAGCGGGACGGCGGACCGAATGGAACCAGCACTCCGGTACCGGATGCGCGTCCAGACTCACTGGACGCGTGGTACGAAGGGAGCGAGGAGAGCGACGGTGTGGACAGCGGCGGCGCGGACGGGATCGACGATGCGGACTGGACGGACGACGGGCGAGGCGGTCCGTGCTGCGGGCGCTTGGAGTCCGGTTCGCCGGTGGACGACCCTTGCGGGCTTCGCGTCCTCCGGAGTCCGGCCACTCGTAGACGCAGGACGAATTCGCGTCCCAGTAGTCCAGCTTCGTAATCCGACATCAATAGATCTCCATCGTTGTCTTCAGCATGGTAGTCCAGGATAGGTGCTCGCACAGCTTGCAGCGGCGTTGATCCAGTGTTCTCAGCATCTGGTCCAGTCCGGTCTTGTGCGTCCGGCGCATCCAGTACAATCTTGAAGGGCACACCGGATGCCAGCTCGCGCCACTCGATCAGCTCGAACGCGAGGAAATGCTGGACGTCTTCGACCACAGAGCGCACCAGGCTCGGTGCGACTCTGGAGGACTTGGACTGGAACCACATCGGGATCAGGTTGTGAAACCTGAAAGCAGCGAAGAGGAGAGACTGGATGAGCGCAACGCACTCGCGTGGCGAGAGCAGGCTCGGCGGAATCACGATACCCGTGACATCCTGGGCCAGACACAGCTCAAGCCGTACCGAATCCAGCTCCGCGATCCATGCAGCGTCTTGACTTGCCATCGCCATTCGGTCCGACAGGTACTTCGACGTCGCCAACGCAGCCGCCCACCATTCGGTGAAGTCAGGTGCCGGCTCGGGCCAGGCATACTCCACCTTGAGCGGGACGACCGTGCTTTCACGGTGCTGCTCCCAGCGGCGCACTTGTTCGGCCACGTACGCCTTCGCCTGAGCCTCGCTCACTTGGGCCTTGGTCTCGCTGGGTCCTCGAGGGTCCGAGGGCGCCAGACTGGATCGGGCTTCACTCTTGAGCGCGGGTGCTTCAGCAGTCGCGGCCGGACCGGATTGCGCGGGTGCAGACCGGGTCTCGGCTTCGTCGTTCAGTACGCCATCTTCTTGAACAGTCGACAGCGGTCCTTCGTGCTTGATCGTCGGGGCTTCGTCCAGAATCTCCACTTCATCATCCGGCTGAGGAGAGTCCGAAACTCGATCCTCGGCCGGGGCTCAACCTCATCGGCGCCTCCCGCAGACGCCTGGGCGGGTTCCTTGTCCTGTGTGGACTCACCCTCATCCAGTCCCGTCGCCGGGTCTGGGACACATTCGGTGCCGGCCGGCACAGACTCGGTCGAGTCCACCTCCAGAGCCTCGTCCTGGTTTGCTTGGTGCGCATCCAGAGCGGAGGACTCCGGGGCCGCTTGATCTTGAACGGCCGCCGACGCCTTCTTCTCCTCCTCCAGGGCCGCCTTGCGCTTCTCCGCGCCAGCCTTCCGAGCCTCCCGGACAACGTCGTCCAGGGCCTTGTGCTCCTCCGGCGGCAACCCTTGTCCTCGACGCGACTGACGGGACGCCTCACCGCGTCCGCCTCCGCGTCCACCTTCACGTGCTTCCTTCCTTCCAGTCATAACCAAACTGTTAGTCAAGGTAGTCAGTAGAAACACCCCTTTAGACCAAATCAATATACAAACAACTCCGGTGGAAACCTAGGCAACCAAATCCGGGCACGCGCACCAGCTGAGGCGAGGCGGGTGAACGCCTTTATCGTCCAGGGGTGTATAGCGCGCTATGCCGGACCGAATGAAATTCGGGTTCGGAGTACCAGAGATTGTCCACGCGATAAGCAGTCCACGGGACACCGAATGACCCGGGCCTGAAACCGCTTGGACACACCGAATCGCACGGATGCGGTCCGGTGTTTTGGCGTGTGTCCTTGTGTCAACCCCTATAGGTATCGTTTACCTTTGGCGGACCGGATTTCACCGAAATGAGTTGTTGCAATACAGAATAAAGTCTGCTGGGTGTGTTCCTGAGATAAACCACACCGAATGAACAGAAGGTGAGACCGAATGGAAGGGATCACTGTCAGATCCGCAATTCAGACCAACCAACCACACAGAAATACAATGCCGAGCTAAACGTCACAAAATATACAGCCACCACTTATTCTTTGAGACCCTTGGGTGGGGGGTCTATACACCAGTCAACTTCGGAGCCGTCACCCAAGGCACTGGTCAGCCCTGGATGCACACTCACTTACGCGCACCACCCTCACAGAATGAGGGAACAATACAAAATATAATTCAGTCCTATCACACAGTAGTCGATCAATTCGGTCTGGGGGGTGACTACCTCAACCACCAAAGACACACAGTATGGAATATGAAATGGATGCCCGGTTAGGACACGCAAATAGGAAATGAAGCTCTCACAGGTCACTCCAGGGCGCGAAACCCCAGTCACTGCCGACCTCGCCTTGGTACCTTTGAGTCCCCACTACACCGGTGCTCGCTACACCGGTGAGGCCTTGGAAGCGTCCCTAAACGTACTTAGACCGCGCGCAGGCAGTCTCCCGGAGGGCTCTTGAAGACGAGAAAGTCGAGGCTCTACTGCTGTCCTCGGGCGCCAGAATCGTCCGCGTGTTCTTCGGCAAATTGGTTTCTCAATTAATTTTCTTATATGCATTGTCTTCCGAATGATCCTACATCCAGACTCGACGATCGCCCCTTGTCTCCCCCTTTTTCAGGTAGGCACCCCAAGGTAGCGTACCACGACTTGATCACTTGGTCCTCCGAATGGGCTGAACCATCCTGACAGGTACCGAGTGGCCGGCCTCCGAATGGGCTGAACCATCCTGACAGGCACCACGTGTCCTCCGAATGGGCTGAAACCATCCTGACAGGCACCACGTGGCCGGCCTCCGAATGGGCTGAAACCATCCTGACAGGCCCAGCTTCGTCGCTACAGGATCATGCAGTTTGTGAGTCCCCAACTTGCTTTGGACGTCCGTCGCTTTGGCCTCCTCGGAATCGGGTAGCTTGTTCCTCCACGCGCGGCGCTAGACACAGGTCGGTTGGTCGTATCGAAAGGCTGGTCTTGTCCTCGGCAAATTGGTTTCTGTTTAGATCTTACGTTTGGCTAGCTATCTTCTATCACTTCGCTGACTTTAATGTAGGTTTCACTATGCTTCGCTTGTCTTGAGTATGCTTGTGCTTCTTGACGGTGCTTCAGTATGTTTGTCTTGTTTTCGGTATGCGGGAACTTGTTGACGGCGACACTTCTTCGGGCACACTCATCAGATGATGACAGAGGTACCTTGGGTACACCGCCCCTTCGCTTGGGTACACCGTCTCTTCGTCTTGGAACTGGACCTCTCCCTTGGATGTGCGGCTCATTCGGTGCTGCACGTGGGTCTTGGGGGGTCTTGGTCTCATCCGGTCTGGATCGACGCCGCTGCACGAACACACGCGGCGCGCACTGGACTTGTTCTTGGTGCGTTGATATCCAGTGTGTGCATAGTGGACGGACCGAATGAATGATCCGGTCCGTCCCCATCCGGTTCGGCGTTTCTTCATTCTGTGCGCGTTCACCGGGTGCACCACGATTCAGTCCGGGCAACACGGGGCTTCGTCCAGCAGGGTCTTGCGGGTGCGCGATCATGTCAGGTGGGGTCAATTCAATGGGGTAGGCCGACAACTTGACTGAGCCAATGCAGGCAGTGGCCAGGATACGTTCACTGACCACACTTTCGCGCCTTGGGCCTATCCTGCAGTTAGGGAAGTCGGCGGACGGACAGGATGCGGTACTCCACATATATGAGCGCTCATCCGGTGGGCGCATCTCCAATCCTGTGAGCCCATGCTTGCTGCAAGTGCCGGGTCCCATCAAATCTCCACACACATCCACAATCCACACACCACACTTGTCTCTGCCGGATGTCCATCCCGTGCGACCAATCACAGTTCTCCAAAGGGTCAGTGTATCCATGGGGTCGGACATGGGTGCAGACAGAAATCCACTTCCACATCGTGTCAGACAACCCTAGCGACCGAGTCCGATGTAGCCTGTAACCCGACTTCACCAACTATCGATGATCGCGGTGTGTGTGGTTTGTCCGAGGACCTTCTGTTGCGCTCGCGCGTCGGAATGTTCCGGCCTCATGCTCACTAACGCGGTAGGAACCCGTCGTAGGCGACAGAGACAACCCTAGCGACCGAGGCGGATATACCCGGTGAGCCGACTTCACCAAATATCGATGCTAGTGGTGAGTGTGGGTTGTCCGAGGGCCTTCGGTAGCGCTCGCGCGTCGGAATGTTCCGGCCTCATGCTCACTAACGCGGTAGGAACCCGTCGTAGGCGACAGAGACAACCCTAGCGACCGAGTCCGATGTAGCCGGTAACCCGACTTCACCAACTATCGAGGATCGCGGTGTGTGTGGTTTGTCCGAGGACCTTCGGTAGCGCTCGCGCGTCGGAATGTTCCGGCCTCATGCTCACTAACGCGGTAGGAACCCGTCGTCGGCGACAGAGACAACCCTAGCGACCGAGTCGGATATACCCGGTAACCCGACTTCACCAACTATCGATGATAGCGGTGTGTGTGGTTTGTCCGAGGACCTTCTGTAGCGCTCGCGCGTCGGAATGTTCCGGCCTCATGCTCACTAACGCGGTAGGAACCCGTCGTAGGCGACAGAGACAACCCTAGCGACCGAGGCGGATGTACCCGGTGAGCCGACTTCACCAAATATCGATGCTAGTGGTGAGTGTGGGTTGTCCGAGGGCCTTCGGTAGCGCTCGCGCGTCGGAATGTTCCGGCCTCATGCTCACTAACGCGGTAGGAACCCGTCGTAGGCGACAGAGACAACCCTAGCGACCGAGGCGGATGTACCCGGTGAGCCGACTTCACCAAATATCGATGCTAGTGGTGAGTGTGGGTTGTCCGAGGGCCTTCGGTAGCGCTCGCGCGTCGGAATGTTCCGGCCTCATGCTCACTAACGCGGTAGGAACCCGTCGTAGGCGACAGAGACAACCCTAGCGACCGAGGCGGATGTACCCGGTGAGCCGACTTCACCAAATATCGATGCTAGTGGTGAGTGTGGGTTGTCCGAGGGCCTTCGGTAGCGCTCGCGCGTCGGAATGTTCCGGCCTCATGCTCACTAACGCGGTAGGAACCCGTCGTAGGCGACAGAGACACCCCTAGCGACCGAGTCGGAGGTCCCCGGTGAGCCGACATCACCAAATATCGCTGCAAGTGGTGAGTGTGGGGTGTCAGAGGGCCTTCGGTAGCGCTCGCGCGTCGGAATGTTCCGGCCTCATGCTCACTAACGCGGTAGGAACCCGTCGTAGGCGACAGAGACAACCCTAGCGACCGAATCCGATGTAGCCGGTGAGCCGACTTCACCAACTATCGAGGATAGCGGTGTGTGTGGTTTGTCCGAGGACCTTCTGTTGCGCTCGCGCGTTGGAATGTTCCGGCCTCATGCTCACTAACGCGGTAGGAACCCGTCGTAGGCGACAGAGACAACCCTAGCGACCGAGTCCGATGTAGCCTGTAACACGACTTCACCAACTATCGATGCTAGTGGTGTGTGTGGTTTGTCCGAGGACCTTCGGTAGCGCTCGCGCGTCGGAATGTTCCGGCCTCATGCTCACTAACGCGGTAGGAACCCGTCGTAGGCGACAGAGACAACCCTAGCGACCGAGTCGGATATACCCGGTGAGCCGACTTCACCAAATATCGATGCTAGTGGTGAGTGTGGGTTGTCCGAGGGCCTTCGGTAGCGCTCGCGCGTCTGAATGAACCGGCCTCATGCTCACTAACGCGGTAGGAAGCCGTCGTAGGCGACAGAGACAACCCTAGCGACCGAGTCGGATGTAGCCGGTTAGCCGACTTCACCAAATATCGATGCTAGTGGTGTGTGTGGTTTGTCCGAGGACCTTCGGTAGCGCTCGCGCGTCGGAATGTTCCGGCCTCATGCTCACTAACGCGGTAGGAATCCGTCGTAGGCGACAGAGACAACCCTAGCGACCGAGGCGGATGTACCCGGTGAGCCGACTTCACCAAATATCGATGCTAGTGGTGTGTGTGGTTTGTCCGAGGACCTTCGGTAGCGCTCGCGCGTCGGAATGTTCCGGCCTCATGCTCACTAACGCGGTAGGAATCCGTCGTAGGCGACAGAGACAACCCTAGCGACCGAGTCGGATATACCCGGTGAGCCGACTTCACCAAATATCGATGCTAGTGGTGAGTGTGGGTTGTCCGAGGGCCTTCGGTAGCGCTCGCGCGTCGGAATGTTCCGGCCTCATGCTCACTAACGCGGTAGGAACCCGTCGTCGGCGACAGAGCCAACCCTAGCGACGGAGTCGGATATACCCGGTGAGCCGACTTCACCAAATATCGATGCTAGTGGTGAGTGTGGTTTGTCCGAGGACCTTCTGTAGCGCTCGCGCGTCGGAATGTTCCGGCCTCATGCTCACTAACGCGGTAGGAACCCGTCGTCGGCGACAGAGACAACCCTAGCGACGGAGGCGGATATACCCGGTGAGCCGACTTCACCAAATATCGATTCTAGCGGTGAGTGTGGGTTGTCCGAGGGCCTTCGGTAGCGCTCGCGCGTCGGAATGTTCCGGCCTCATGCTCACTAACGCGGTAGGAACCCGTCGTAGGCGACAGAGACAACCCTAGCGACCGAGGCGGATGTACCCGGTGAGCCGACTTCACCAAATATCGATGCTAGTGGTGAGTGTGGGTTGTCCGAGGACCTTCGGTAGCGCTCGCGCGTCGGAATGTTCCGGCCTCATGCTCACTAACGCGGTAGGAACCCGTCGTAGGCGACAGAGACAACCCTAGCGACCGAGTCGGATATACTCGGTGAGCCGACTTCACCAAATATCGATGCTAGTGGTGAGGGTGGGTTGTCCGAGGGCCTTCGGTAGCGCTCGCGCGTCGGAATGTTCCGGCCTCATGCTCACTAACGCGGTAGGAACCCGTCGTAGGCGACAGAGACAACCCTAGCGACCGAGTCGGATATACCCGGTGAGCCGACTTCACCAAATATCGATGCTAGTGGTTAGTGTGGGTTGTCCGAGTGCCTTCGGTAGCGCTCGCGCGTCGGAATGTTCCGGCCTCATGCTCACTAACGCGGTAGGAACCCGTCGTAGGCGACAGAGACAACCCTAGTGACCGAGTCGGATATACCCGGTGAGCCGACTTCACCAAATATCGATGCTAGTGGTGAGTGTGGGTTGTCCGAGGGCCTTCGGTAGCGCTCGCGCGTCGGAATGTTCCGGCCTCATGCTCACTAACGCAGTAGGAACCCGTCGTAGGCGACAGAGACAACCCTAGCGACCGAGTCGGATATACCCGGTGAGCCGACTTCACCAAATAACGATGCTAGTGGTTAGTGTGGGTTGTCCGAGTGCCTTAGGTAGCGCTCGCGCGTAGGAATGTTCCGGCCTCATGCTCACTAACGCGGTAGGAACCCGTCGTAGGCGACAGAGACAACCCTAGCGACCGAGTCGGAAATACCCGGTGAGCCGACTTCTCCAAAAAGAGAAGCTAGTGGTAAGTGTGGGTTGTCCGAGTGCCTCCGGGAGCTATCGCTCTTCGGAATGTTCCGGCCTCATGCTCACTACCGCGGTAGGAACCCGTCGTAGGCGACAGAGACAACCCTAGCGACCGAGTCGGATATACCCGGTGAGCCGACTTCACCAAATATCGATGCTAGTGGTGAGTGTGGGTTGTCCGAGGGCCTTCGGTAGCGCTCGCGCGTCGGAATGTTCCGGCCTCATGCTCACTAACGCGGTAGGAACCCGTCGTAGGCGACAGAGACAACCCTAGCGACCGAGTCGGATATACCCGGTGAGCCGACTTCACCAAATATCGATGCTAGTGGTGAGTGTGGGTTGTCCGAGGGCCTTCGGTAGCGCTCGCGCGTCGGAATGTTCCGGCCTCATGCTCACTAACGCGGTAGGAACCCGTCGTAGGCGACAGAGACAACCCTAGCGACCGAGTCGGATATACCCGGTGAGCCGACTTCACCAAATATCGATGCTAGTGGTGAGTGTGGGTTGTCCGAGGGCCTTCGGTAGCGCTCGCGCGTCGGAATGTTCCGGCCTCATGCTCACTAACGCGGTAGGAACCCGTCGTAGGCGACAGAGACAACCCTAGCGACCGAGTCGGATATACCCGGTGAGCCGACTTCACCAAATATCGATGCTAGTGGTGAGTGTGGGTTGTCCGAGGGCCTTCGGTAGCGCTCGCGCGTCGGAATGTTCCGGCCTCATGCTCACTAACGCGGTAGGAACCCGTCGTAGGCGACAGAGACAACCCTAGCGACCGAGTCGGATATACCCGGTGAGCCGACTTCACCAAATATCGATGCTAGTGGTGAGTGTGGGTTGTCCGAGGGCCTTCGGTAGCGCTCGCGCGTCGGAATGTTCCGGCCTCATGCTCACTAACGCGGTAGGAACCCGTCGTAGGCGACAGAGACAACCCTAGCGACCGAGTCGGATATACCCGGTGAGCCGACTTCACCAAATATCGATGCTAGTGGTGAGTGTGGGTTGTCCGAGGGCCTTCGGTAGCGCTCGCGCGTCGGAATGTTCCGGCCTCATGCTCACTAACGCGGTAGGAACCCGTCGTAGGCGACAGAGACAACCCTAGCGACCGAGTCGGATATACCCTGTGAGCCGACTTCACCAAATATCGATGCTAGTGGTAAGTGTGGGTTGTCCGAGGGCCTTCGGTAGCGCTCGCGCGTCGGAATGTTCCGGCCTCATGCTCACTAACGCGGTAGGAACCCGTCGTAGGCGACAGAGACAACCCTAGCGACCGAGTCGGATATACCCGGTGAGCCGACTTCACCAAATATCGATGCTAGTGGTGAGTGTGGGTTGTCCGAGGGCCTTCGGTAGCGCTCGCGCGTCGGAATGTTCCGGCCTCATGCTCACTAACGCGGTAGGAACCCGTCGTAGGCGACAGAGACAACCCTAGCGACCGAGTCGGATATACCCGGTGAGCCGACTTCACCAAATATCGATGCTAGTGGTGAGTGTGGGTTGTCCGAGGGCCTTCGGTAGCGCTCGCGCGTCGGAATGTTCCGGCCTCATGCTCACTAACGCGGTAGGAACCCGTCGTAGGCGACAGAGACAACCCTAGCGACCGAGTCGGATATACCCGGTGAGCCGACTTCACCAAATATCGATGCTAGTGGTGAGTGTGGGTTGTCCGAGGGCCTTCGGTAGCGCTCGCGCGTCGGAATGTTCCGGCCTCATGCTCACTAACGCGGTAGGAACCCGTCGTAGGCGACAGAGACAACCCTAGCGACCGAGTCGGATATACCCGGTGAGCCGACTTCACCAAATATCGATGCTAGTGGTGAGTGTGGGTTGTCCGAGGGCCTTCGGTAGCGCTCGCGCGTCGGAATGTTCCGGCCTCATGCTCACTAACGCGGTAGGAACCCGTCGTAGGCGACAGAGACAACCCTAGCGACCGAGTCGGATATACCCGGTGAGCCGACTTCACCAAATATCGATGCTAGTGGTGAGTGTGGGTTGTCCGAGGGCCTTCGGTAGCGCTCGCGCGTCGGAATGTTCCGGCCTCATGCTCACTAACGCGGTAGGAACCCGTCGTAGGCGACAGAGACAACCCTAGCGACCGAGTCGGATGTACCCGGTGAGCCGACTTCACCAAATATCGATGCTAGTGGTGAGTGTGGGTTGTCCGAGGACCTTCGGTAGCGCTCGCGCGTCGGAATGTTCCGGCCTCATGCTCACTAACGCGGTAGGAACCCGTCGTAGGCGACAGAGACAACCCTAGCGACCGAGTCGGATGTACCCGGTGAGCCGACTTCACCAAATATCGATGCGAGTGGTGAGTGTGGGTTGTCCGAGGACCTTCGGTAGCGCTCGCGCGTCGGAATGTTCCGGCCTCATGCTCACTAACGCGGTAGGAACCCGTCGTAGGCGACAGAGACAACCCTAGCGACCGAGCCCGATGTACGCGGTGAGCCGACTTCACCAAATATCGATGCTAGTGGTGAGGGTGGTTTGTCCGAGGGCCTTCGGTAGCGCTCGCGCGTCGGAATGTTCCGGCCTCATGCTCACTAACGCGGTAGGAACCCGTCGTAGGCGACAGAGACAACCCTAGCGACCGAGTCGGATATACTCGGTGAGCCGACTTCACCAAATATCGATGCTAGTGGTGAGGGTGGTTTGTCCGAGGGCCTTCGGTAGCGCTCGCGCGTCGGAATGTTCCGGCCTCATGCTCACTAACGCGGTAGGAACCCGTCGTAGGCGACAGAGACAACCCTAGCGACCGAGTCGGATGTACCCGGTGAGCCGACTTCACCAAATATCGATGCTAGTGGTGAGTGTGGGTTGTCCGAGGACCTTCGGTAGCGCTCGCGCGTCGGAATGTTCCGGCCTCATGCTCACTAACGCGGTCGGAACCCGTCGTAGGCGACAGAGACAACCCTAGCGACCGAGCCGGATATACCCGGTGAGCCGACTTCACCAAATATCGATGCTAGTGGTGAGTGTGGGTTGTCCGAGGGCCTTCGGTAGCGCTCGCGCGTCGGAATGTTCCGGCCTCATGCTCACTAACGCGGTAGGAACCCGTCGTAGGCGACAGAGACAACCCTAGCGACCGAGTCCGATGTAGCCGGTAACCCGACTTCACCAAATATCGATGCTAGTGGTGAGTGTGGGTTGTCCGAGGGCCTTCGGTAGCGCTCGCGCGTCGGAATGTTCCGGCCTCATGCTCACTAACGCGGTAGGAACCCGTCGTAGGCGACAGAGACAACCCAAGCGACCGAGTCGGATATACCCGGTGAGCCGACTTCACCAAATATCGATGCTAGTGGTGAGTGTGGGTTGTCCGAGGGCCTTCGGTAGCGCTCGCGCGTCGGAATGTTCCGGCCTCATGCTCACTAACGCGGTAGGAACCCGTCGTAGGCGACAGAGACAACCCTAGCGACCGAGTCGGATATACTCGGTGAGCCGACTTCACCAAATATCGATGCTAGTGGTGAGTGTGGGTTGTCCGAGGGCCTTCGGTAGCGCTCGCGCGTCGGAATGTTCCGGCCTCATGCTCACTAACGCGGTAGGAACCCGTCGTAGGCGACAGAGACAACCCTAGCGACCGAGTCGGATATACTCGGTGAGCCGACTTCACCAAATATCGATGCTAGTGGTGAGTGTGGGTTGTCCGAGGGCCTTCGGTAGCGCTCGCGCGTCGGAATGTTCCGGCCTCATGCTCACTAACGCGGTAGAAACCCGTCGTAGGCGACAGAGACAACCCTAGCGACCGAGTCGGATATACCCGGTGAGCCGACTTCACCAAATATCGATGCTAGTGGTGAGTGTGGGTTGTCCGAGGGCCTTCGGTAGCGCTCGCGCGTCGGAATGTTCCGGCCTCATGCTCACTAACGCGGTAGAAACCCGTCGTAGGCGACAGAGACAACCCTAGCGACCGAGTCGGATATACCCGGTGAGCCGACTTCACCAAATATCGATGCTAGTGGTGAGTGTGGGTTGTCCGAGGGCCTTCGGTAGCGCTCGCGCGTCGGAATGTTCCGGCCTCATGCTCACTAACGCGGTAGGAACCCGTCGTAGGCGACAGAGACAACCCTAGCGACCGAGACGGATATACCCGGTGAGCCGACTTCACCAAATATCGATGCTAGTGGTGAGTGTGGGTTGTCCGAGGGCCTTCGGTAGCGCTCGCGCGTGGGAATGTTCCGGCCTCATGCTCACTAACGCGGTAGGAACCCGTCGTAGGCGACAGAGACAACCCTAGCGACCGAGCCGGATATACCCGGTGAGCCGACTTCACCAAATATCGATGCTAGTGGTGAGTGTGGGTTGTCCGAGGGCCTTCGGTAGCGCTCGCGCGTGGGAATGTTCCGGCCTCATGCTCACTAACGCGGTAGGAACCCGTCGTAGGCGACAGAGACAACCCTAGCGACCGAGCCGGATATACCCGGTGAGCCGACTTCACCAAATATCGATGCTAGTGGTGAGTGTGGGTTGTCCGAGGGCCTTCGGTAGCGCTCGCGCGTCGAAATGTTTCGGCCTCATGCTCACTAACGCGGTAGGAACCCGTCGTAGGCGACAGAGACAACCCTAGCGACCGAGTCGGATATACCCGGTGAGCCGACTTCACCAAATATCGATGCTAGTGGTGAGTGTGGGTTGTCCGAGGGCCTTCGGTAGCGCTCGCGCGTCGGAATGTTCCGGCCTCATGCTCACTAACGCGGTAGGAACCCGTCGTAGGCGACAGAGACAACCCTAGCGACCGAGTCGGATCTACCCGGTGACCCGACTTCACCAAATATCGATGCTAGTGGTGAGTGTGGGTTGTCCGTGGGCCTTCGGTAGCGCTCGCGCGTCGGAATGTTCCGGCCTCATGCTCACTAAGGCGGTAGGAACCCTTCGTTGGCGACAGAGACAACCCTAGCGACCGAGTCGGATATACCCGGTGAGCCGACTTCACCAAATATCGATGCTAGTGGTGAGTGTGGGTTGTCCGAGGGCCTTCGGTAGCGCTCGCGCGTCTGATTGACCCGGCGTCATGCTCACTAGCGCGGTAGGAACCCGTCGTAGGCGACAGAGACAACCCTAGCGACCGAGTCGGATGTACCCGGTGACCCGACTTCACCAAATATCGATGCTAGTGGTGAGTGTGGGTTGTCCGAGGGCCTTCGGTAGCGCTCGCGCGTCGGAATGTTCCGGCCTCATGCTCACTAACGCGGTAGGAACCCGTCGTAGGCGACAGAGACAACCCTAGCGACCGAGTCGGATATACTCGGTGAGCCGACTTCACCAACTATCGATGCAAGAGGTGAGTGTGGGTTGTCCGAGGGCCTTCGGTAGCGCTCGCGCGTCGGAATGTTCCGGCCTCATGCTCACTAACGCGGTAGGAACCCGTCGTAGGCGACAGAGACAACCCTAGCGACCGAGGCGGATTTACCCGGTGAGCCGACTTCACCAAATATCGATGCTAGTGGTGAGTGTGGGTTGTCCGAGGGCCTTCGGTAGCGCTCGCGCGTCGGAATGTTCCGTCCTCTTGATCACTAACTTGGTAGGAACACGTCTTTGGTGAAAGAGAAAACCCTAGCGACCGAGTCGGATATACTCGGTGAGACGACTTCACCAAATATCGATGCTAGTGGTGAGTGTGGGTTGTCCGAGGGCCTTCGGTAGCGCTCGCGCGTCGGAATGTTCCGGCCTCATGCTCACTAACGCGGTAGGAACCCGTCGTAGGCGACAGAGACAACCCTAGCGACCTAGTCGGATTTACCCTGTGAGCCGACTTCACCAAATATCGATGCTAGTGGTGAGTGTGGGTTGTCCGAGGGCCTTCGGTAGCGCTCGCGCGTCGGAATGTTCCGGCCTCATGCTCACTAACGCGGTAGGAACCCGTCGTAGGCGACAGAGCCAACCCATGCGACCGAGTCGGATATACCCGGTGAGCCGACTTCACCAAATATCGATGCTAGTGGTGAGTGTGGGTTGTCCGAGGGCCTTCGGTAGCGCTCGCGCGTCGGAATTTTCCGGCCTCATGCTCACTAACGCGGTCGGAACCCGTCGTAGGCGACAGAGACAACCCTAGCGACCGAGACGGATATACCCGGTGAGCCGACTTCACCAAATATCGATGCTAGTGGTGAGGGTGGGTTGTCCGAGGTCCTTCGGTAGCGCTCGCGCGTCGGAATGTACCGGCCTCATGCTCACTAACGCGGTAGGAACCCGTCGTAGGCGACAAAGACAACCCTAGCGACCGAGTCGGATATACCCGGTGAGCCGACTTCACCAAATATCGATGCTAGTGGTGAGTGTGGGTTGTCCGAGGGCCTTCGGTAGCGCTCGCGCGTCGGATTGACCCGGCCTCATGCTCACTAACGCGGTAGGAACCCGTCGTAGGCGACAGAGACAACCCTAGTGACCGAGTCGGAAATACCCGGTGAGCCGTCTTCACCAACTATCGATGATAGTGGTGTGTGTGGTTTGTCCGAGGGCCTTCGGTAGCGCTCGCGCGTCGGAATGTTCCGGCCTCATGCTCACTAACGCGGTAGGAACCCGTCGTAGGCGACAGAGCCAACCCTAGCGACCGAGTCGGATATACCCGGTGAGCCGACATCACCAACTATCGATGCTAGTGGTGAGTGTGGGTTGTCCGAGGGCCTTCGGTAGCGCTCGCGCGTCGGAATGTTCCGGCCTCATGCTCACTAACGCAGTAGGAACCCGTCGTAGGCGACAGAGACAACCCTAGCGACCGAGTCGGATATACCCGGTGAGTCGACTTCACCAAATATCGATGCTAGTGGTGAGTGTGGGTTGTCCGAGGGCCTTCGGTAGCGCTCGCGCGTCGGAATGTTCCGGCCTCATGCTCACTAACGCGGGAGGAACCCCTCGTAGGCGACAGAGACAACCCTAGCGACCGAGTCGGATATACCCGGTGAGCCGACTTCACCAAATATCGATGCTAGGGGTGAGTGTGGGTTGTCCGAGGGCCTTCGGTAGCGCTCGCGCGTCGGAATGTTCCGGCCTCATGCTCACTAACGCGGTAGGAACCCGTCGTAGGCGACAGAGACAACCCTAGCGACCGAGTCGGATATACCCGGTGAGCCGACTTCACCAAATATCGATGCTAGTGGTGAGTGTGGGTTGTCCGAGGGCCTTCGGTAGCGCTCGCGCGTCGGATTGACCCGGCCTCATGCTCACTAACGCGGTCGGAACCCGTCGTAGGCGACAGAGACAACCCAAGCGACCGAGTCGGATATACCCGGTGAGCCGACTTCACCAAATATCGATGCTAGTGGTGAGTGTGGGTTGTCCGAGGGCCTTCGGTAGCGCTCGCGCGTCGGAATGTTCCGGCCTCATGCTCACTAACGCGGTAGGAACCCGTCGTAGGCGACAGAGACAACCCTAGCGACCGAGTCGGATATACCCGGTGAGCCGACTTCACCAAATATCGATGCTAGTGGTGAGTGTGGGTTGTCCGAGGGCCTTCGGTAGCGCTCGCGCGTCGGAATGTTCCGGCCTCATGCTCACTAACGCGGTAGGAACCCGTCGTAGGCGACAGAGCCAACCCATGCGACCGAGTCGGATATACCCGGTGAGCCGACTTCACCAAATATCGATGCTAGTGGTGAGTGTGGGTTGTCCGAGGGCCTTCGGTAGCGCTCGCGCGTCGGAATGTTCCGGCCTCATGCTCACTAACGCGGTAGGAACCCGTCGTAGGCGACAGAGACAACCCTAGCGACCGAGTCGGATATACCCGGTGAGCCGACTTCACCAAATATCGATGCTAGTGGTGAGTGTGGGTTGTCCGAGGGCCTTCGGTAGCGCTCGCGCGTCGGAATGTTCCGGCCTCATGCTCACTAACGCTGTAGGAACCCCTCGTACGCGACAGAGACAACCCTAGCGACCGAGTCGGATATACCCGGTGAGCCGACTTCACCAAATATCGATGCTAGTGGTGAGTGTGGGTTGTCCGAGGGCCTTCGGTAGCGCTCGCGCGTCGGAATGTTTCGGCCTCATGCTCACTAACGCGGTAGGACCCCGTCGTAGGCGACAGAGACAACCCAAGCGACCGAGTCGGATATACCCGGTGAGCCGACTTCAACAAATCTCGTTGCTTGGGGTGTGTGTGGGTTGTCCGTGGGCCTTCGGTTGCGCTCGCGCGTCGTAATGTTTCGGCCTATTGCTCACTAACGCGGTTGTAACCCGTCGTTGGCGACAGAGACAACCCTAGCGACCGAGTCGGATATACCCGGTGAGCCGACTTCACCAAATATCGATGCTAGTGGTGAGTGTGGGTTGTCCGAGGGCCTTCGGTAGCGCTCGCGCGTCGGAATGTTCCGGCCTCATGCTCACTAACGCGGTAGGAACCCGTCGTAGGCGACTGATACACCCCTAGCGACCGAGTCGGATTTACTCGGTTAGCCGACTTCACCAAATATCGATGCTAGTGGTGAGTGTGGGTTGTCCGAGGGCCTTCGGTAGCGCTCGCGCGTCGGAATGTTCCGGCCTCATGCTCACTAACGCGGTAGGAACCCGTCGTAGGCGACAGAGACAACCCTAGCGACCGAGTCGGATATACTCGGTGAGCCGACTTCACCAAATATCGATGCAAGTGGAGAGAGAGGGTTGTCCGAGCGCAAACAGTATCGCTCGCGCGTCGGAATGTTCCGGCCTCATGCTCACTAACGCGGTAGGAACCCGTCGTAGGCGACAGAGACAACCCTAGCGACCGAGCCGGATATACTCGGTGAGCCGACTTCACCAAATATCGATGCTAGTGGGGAGTGTGGGTTGTCCGAGGGCCTTCGGTAGCGCTCGCGCGTCGGATTGTTCCGGCGTCATGCTCACTAACGCGGTAGGAACCCGTCGTAGGCGACAGAGACAACCCTAGCGACCGAGTCCGATGTAGCCGGTAACCCGACTTCACCAAATATCGATGCTAGTGGTGAGTGTGGGTAGTACGAGGTGGTACGGTAGCGGTCGCGGGTCGGAATGATCCGTCCTAATGCTCACTATCGAGGTAGGAACCCGGCGGGGGCGGCTGAGACAACCGTGGCGAGCGAGTCGGATATACCCGGTGAGCCGACTTCACCAAATATCGATGCTAGTGGTGAGTGTGGGTTGTCCGAGGGCCTTCGGTAGCGCTCGCGCGTCTGATTGACCCGGCGTCATGCTCACTAACGCGGTAGGAACCCGTCGTAGGCGACAGAGACAACCCTAGCGACCGAGTCGTTTATACCCGGTGAGACGACTTCACCAAATATCGATGCTAGTGGTGAGTGTGGGTTGTCCGAGGGCCTTCGGTAGCGCTCGCGCGTCGGAATGTTCCGGCCTCAAGCTCACTAACGCGGTAGGAACCCGTCGTAGGCGACAGAGACAACCCTAGCGACCGAGTCGGATATACCCGGTGAGCCGACTTCACCAAATATCGATGCTAGTGGTGAGTGGGGTTTGTCCGAGGGCCTTCGGTAGCGCTCGCGCGTCGGAATGTTCCGGCCTCATGCTCACTAACGCGGTAGGAACCCGTCGTAGGCGACAGAGACAACCCTAGCGACCGAGTCGGATATACCCGGTGAGCCGACTTCACCAAATATCGATGCTAGTGGTGAGTGGGGGTTGTCCGAGGGCCTTCGGTAGCGCTCGCGCGTCGGAATGTTCCGGCCTCATGCTCACTAACGCGGTAGGAACCCGTCGTAGGCGACAGAGACAACCCTAGCGACCGAGCCGGATATACCCGGTGAGCCGACTTCACCAAATATCGATGCTAGTGGTGAGTGTGGGTTGTCCGAGGGCCTTCGGTAGCGCTCGCGCGTCGGAATTTTCCGGCCTCATGCTCACTAACGCGGTAGGAACCCGTCGTAGGCGACAGAGACAACCCTAGCGACCGAGCCGGATATACCCGGTGAGCCGACTTCACCAAATATCGATGCTAGTGGTGAGTGTGGGTTGTCCGAGGGCCTTCGGTAGCGCTCGCGCGTCGGATTGACCCGGCCTCATGCTCACTAACGCGGTAGGAACCCGTCGTAGGCGACAGAGACAACCCTAGCGACCGAGTCGGATATACCCGGTGAGCCGACTTCACCAAATATCGATGCTAGTGGTAAGTGTGGGCTGTCCGAGGGCCTTCGGTAGCGCTCGCGCGTCGGAATGTTCCGGCCTCATGCTCACTAACGCGGTAGGAACCCGTCGTAGGCGACAGAGACAACCCTAGCGAACGAGTCGGATATACCCGGTGAGCCGACTTCACCAAATATCGATGCTAGTGGTGAGTGTGGGTTGTCCGAGGGCCTTCGGTAGCGCTCGCGCGTCGGATTGTTCCGGCCTCATGCTCACTACCGCGGTAGGAACCCGTCGTCGGCGACAGAGCCAACCCTAGCGACCGAGTCGGATATACCCGGTGAGCCGACTTCACCAAATATCGATGCTAGTGGTGAGTGTGGGTTGTCCGAGGGCCTTCGGTAGCGCTCGCGCGTCGGAATGTTCCGGCCTCATGCTCACTAACGCGGTAGGAACCCGTCGTAGGCGACAGAGACAACCCTAGCGACCGAGTCGGATATACTCGGTGAGCCGACTTCACCAAATATCGATGCTAGTGGTGAGTGTGGGTTGTCCGAGGGCCTTCGGTAGCGCTCGCGCGTCGGCATGTTCCGGCCTCATGCTCACTAACGCGGTAGGAACCCGTCGTAGGCGACAGAGACAACCCTAGCGACCGAGGTCCGATGTAGCCTGTAACCCGCCTTCACCAAATATCGATGCTAGTGGTAAGTGTGGGTTGTCCGAGGGCCTTCGGTAGCGCTCGCGCGTCGGAATGTTCCGGCCTCATGCTCACTAACGCGGTAGGAACCCGTCGTAGGTGACAGAGCCAACCCTAGCGACCGAGTCGGGTATACCCGGTGAGCCGACTACTCCAAAGATCGATGCTAGTGGTGAGTGTGGGTTGTCCGAGGGCCTTCGGTAGCGCTCGCGCGTCGGAATGTTCCGGCCTCATGCTCACTAACGCGGTAGGAACCCGTCGTAGGCGACAGAGACAACCCTAGCGACCGAGGTCCGATGTTGCCTGTAACCCGACTTCACCAACTATCGATGATAGCGGTGTGTGTCGTTTGTCCGAGGGCCTTCGGTAGCGCTCGCGCGTCGGATGTTCTGGCCTCATGCTGACTAACGCGGTAGGAACCCGTCGTAGGCGACAGAGACAACACTAGCGACCGAGGTCCGATGTAGCCTGTAACCCGACTTCACCAAATATCGATGGTAGCGGTGTGTGGGGTTTGTCCGAGGGCCTTCGGTAGCGCTCGCGCGTCGGAATGTTCCGGCCTCATGCTCACTAACGCGGTAGGAACCCGTCGTAGGCGACAGAGACAACCCTAGTGACCGAGTCGGATATACCCGGTGAGCCGACTTCACCAACTATCGATGATTGCGGTGTGTGTGGTTTGTCCGAGGGCCTTCGGTAGCGCTCGCGCGTCGGAATGTTCCGGCCTCATGCTCACTAACGCGGTAGGAACCCGTCGTAGGCGACAGAGACAACCATAGCGACCGAGTCGGATATACCCGGTGAGCCGACTTCACCAAATATCGATGACAGCGGTGTGTGTGGTTTGTCCGAGGACCTTCGGTAGCGCTCGCGCGTCGGAATGTTCCGGCCTCATGCTCACTAACGCGGTAGGAACCCGTCGTAGGCGACAGAGACAACCCTAGCGACGGAGTCGGATATACCCGGTGAGCCGACTTCACCAAATATCGATGGTAGCGGTGTGTGGGGCTTGTCCGAGGGCCTTCGGTAGCGCTCGCGCGTCGGATTGACCCGGCCTCATGCTCACTAACGCGGTAGGAACCCGTCGTAGGCGACAGAGACAACCCTAGCGACCGAGTCGGATATACCCGGTGAGCCGACTTCACCAAATATCGATGCTAGTGGTGAGTGTGGGTTGTCCGAGGGCCTTCGGTAGCGCTCGCGCGTCGGAATGTTCCGGCCTCATGCTCACTAACGCGGTAGGAACCCGTCGTAGGCGACAGAGACAACCCTAGCGACCGAGTCGGATATACCCGGTGAGCCGACTTCACCAAATATCGATGATAGAGGTGTGTGTGGGTTGTCCGAGGGCCTTCGGTAGCGCTCGCGCGTCGGATTGACCCGGCCTCATGCTCACTAACGCGGTAGGAACCCGTCGTAGGCGACAGAGACAACCCTAGCGACCGAGTCGGATATACCCGGTGAGCCGACTTCACCAAATATCGATGCTAGTGGTGAGTGTGGGTTGTCCGAGGGCCTTCGGTAGCGCTCGCGCGTCGGAATGTTCCGGCCTCATGCTCACTAACGCGGTAGGAACCCGTCGTAGGCGACAGAGACAACCCTAGCGACCGAGGTCGGATGTAGCCGGTGAGCCGACTTCACCAAATATCGATGGTAGCGGTGTGTGGGTTTGTCCGAGGGCCTTCGGTAGCGCTCGCGCGTCGGAATGTTCCGGCCTCATGCTCACTAACGCGGTAGGAACCCGTCGTAGGCGACAGAGACAACCCTAGCGACCGAGACGGATTTACCCGGTTAGCCGACTTCACCAAATATCGATGCTAGTGGTGAGTGTGGGTTGTCCGAGGGCCTTCGGTAGCGCTCGCGCGTCGGAATGTTCCGGCCTCATGCTCACTAACGCGGTAGGAACCCGTCGTAGGCGACAGAGACAACCCTAGCGACCGAGGTCGGATATACCCGGTGAGCCGACTTCACCAAATATCGATGATAGCGGTGTGTGTGGGTTTGTCCGAGGGCCTTCGGTAGCGCTCGCGCGTCGGAATGTTCCGGCCTCATGCTCACTAACGCGGTAGGAACCCGTCGTAGGCGACAGAGACAACCCTAGTGACCGAGTCGGATATACCCGGTGAGCCGCCTGCACCAACTATCGTTGATGGCGGTGGGTGGGGTTTGTCCGAGGGCCGGCGGTAGCGCGCGCGCGTCGGAATGTTCCGGCCTCATGCTCACTAACGCGGTAGGAACCCGTCGTAGGCGACAGAGACAACCCTAGCGACCGAGTCGGATATACCCGGTGAGCCGACTTCACCAAATATCGATGGTAGCGGTGTGTGGGGTTTGTCCGAGGTCCTTCGGTAGCGCTCGCGCGTCGGAATGTTCCGGCCTCATGCTCACTAACGCGGTAGGAACCCGTCGTAGGCGACAGAGACAACCCTAGCGACCGAGTCGGATATACCCGGTGAGCCGACTTCACCAAATATCGATGCTAGCGGTGTGTGGGTTTGTCCGAGGGCCTTCGGTAGCGCTCGCGCGTCGGATTGACCCGGCCTCATGCTCACTAACGCGGTCGGAACCCGTCGTAGGCGACAGAGACAACCCAAGCGACCGAGTCCGATATACCCGGTTACCCGACTTCACCAACTATCGATGATAGCGGTGTGTGGGTTGTCCGAGGGCCTTCGGTAGCGCTCGCGCGTCGGATTGACCCGGCCTCATGCTCACTAAGGCAGTAGGAACCCGTCGTAGGCGACAGAGCCAACCCAAGCGACCGAGTCGGATATACCCGGTGAGCCGACTTCACCAAATATCGATGCTAGTGGTAAGTGTGGGTTGTCCGAGGGCCTTCGGTAGCGCTCGCGCATCGGAATGTTCCGGCCTCATGCTCACTAACGCGGTAGGAACCCGTCGTAGGCGACAGAGACAACCCTAGCGACCGAGTCGGATATACCCGGTGAGCCGACTTCACCAAATATCGATGCTAGTGGTGAGTGTGGGTTGTCCGAGGGAAGTCGGTAGCGCACGCGCGTCGGATTGTTGCGGCCTCATGCTCACTAACGCGGTAGGAACCCGTCGTAGGCGACAGAGACAACCCTAGCGACCGAGTCGGATATACCCGGTGAGCCGACTTCACCAACTATCGATGCTAGCGGTGTGTGTGGGTTGTCCGAGGGCCTTCGGTAGCGCTCGCGCGTCGGATTGACCCGGCCTCAAGCTCACTAACGCGGTAGGAACCCGTCGTAGGCGACAGAGACAACCCTAGCGACCGAGTCGGATATACCCGGTGAGCCGACTTCACCAAATATCGATGCTAGTGGTGAGTGTGGGTTGTCCGAGGGCCTTCGGTAGCGCTCGCGCGTCGGAATGTTCCGGCCTCATGCTCACTAACGCGGTAGGAACCCGTCGTAGGCGACAGAGACAACCCTAGTGACCGAGTCGGATATACCCGGTGAGCCGACTTCACCAAATATCGATGATAGCGGTGTGTGTGGTTTGTCCGAGGGCCTTCGGTAGCGCTCGCGCGTCGGAATGTTCCGGCCTCATGCTCACTAACGCGGTAGGAACCCGTCGTAGGCGACAGAGACAACCCAAGCGACCGAGTCGGATATACCCGGTGAGCCGACTTCACAGATAATCGATGCTAGTGGTGAGTGTGGGTTGTCCGAGGGCCTTCGGTAGCGCTCGCGCGTCGGAATGTTCCGGCCTCATGCTCACTAACGCGGTAGGAACCCGTCGTAGGCGACAGAGACAACCCTAGCGACCGAGTCGGATATACCCGGTCAGCCGACTTCACCAAATATCGATGCTAGTGGTGTGTGTGGTTTGTCCGAGGGCCTTCGGTAGCGCTCGCGCGTCGGAATGTTCCGGCCTCATGCTCACTAACGCCGTAGGAACCCGTCGTAGGCGACAGAGACAACCCTAGCGACCGAGCCGGATATACCCGGTGAGCCGACTTCACCAAATATCGATGCTAGTGGTGAGTGTGGGTTGTCCGAGGGCCTTCGGTAGCGCTCGCGCATCGGAATGTTCCGGCCTCATGCTCACTAATGCGGTAGGAACCCGTCGTAGGCGACAGAGACAACCCTAGCGACCGAGTCGGATATACCCGGTGAGCCGACTTCACCAACTATCGATGATTGCGGTGTGTGTGGTTTGTCCGAGGGCCTTCGGTAGCGCTCGCGCGTCGGAATGTTCCGGCCTCATGCTCACTAACGCCGTAGGAACCCGTCGTAGGCGACAGAGACAACCCTAGCGACCGAGTCGGATATACCCTGTGAGCCGACTTCACCAAATATCGATGCTAGTGGTAAGTGTGGGTTGTCCGAGGGCCTTCGGTAGCGCTCGCGCGTCGGAATGTTCCGGCCTCATGCTCACTAACGCCGTAGGAACCCGTCGTAGGCGACAGAGACAACCCTAGCGACCGAGTCGGATATACCCGGTGAGCCGACTTCACCAAATATCGATGCTAGTGGTAAGTGTGGGTTGTCCGAGTGCCTTCGGTAGCGCTCGCGCGTCGGAATGTTCCGGCCTCATGCTCACTAACGCGGTAGGAACCCGTCGTAGGCGACAGAGACAACCCTAGCGACCGAGTCGGATATACTCGGTGAGCCGACTTCACCAAATATCGATGCTAGTGGTGAGTGTGGGTTGTCCGAGGGCCTTCGGTAGCGCTCGCGCGTCGGAATGTTCCGGCCTCATGCTCACTAACGCGGTAGGAACCCGTCGTAGGCGACAGAGACAACCCTAGCGACCGAGTCGGATATACCCGGTGAGCCGACTTCACCAAATATCGATGCTAGTGGTGAGGGTGGTTTGTCCGAGGGCCTTCGGTAGCGCTCGCGCGTCGGAATGTTCCGGCCTCATGCTCACTAACGCGGTAGGAACCCGTCGTAGGCGACAGAGACAACCCTAGCGACCGAGCCGGATATACCCGGTGAGCCGACTTCACCAAATATCGATGCTAGTGGTGAGTGTGGGTTGTCCGAAGGCCTTCGGTAGCGCTCGCGCGTCGGAATGTTCCGGCCTCATGCTCACTAACGCGGTAGGAACCCGTCGTAGGCGACAGAGACAACCCTAGCGACCGAGTCGGATATACCCGGTGAGCCGACTTCACCAAATATCGATGATAGCGGTGTGTGGGTTTGTCCGAGGGCCTTCGGTAGCGCTCGCGCGTCGGAATGTTCCGGCCTCATGCTCACTAACGCGGTAGGAACCCGTCGTAGGCGACAGAGACAACCCTAGTGACCGAGTCGGATATACCCGGTGAGCCGACTTCACCAAATATCGATGCTAGGGGTGAGGGTGGGTTGTCCGAGGGCCTTCGGTAGCGCTCGCGCGGCGGAAGTTCCGGCTTCATGCTCACTAACGCGGTAGGAACCCGTCGTAGGCGACAGAGACAACCCTAGCGACGGAGTCGGATATACCCGGTGAGCCGACTTCACCAAATATCGATGGTAGCGGTGTGTGTGGTTTGTCCGAGGGCCTTCGGTAGCGCTCGCGCGTCGGATTGACCCGGCCTCATGCTCACTAACGCAGTAGGAACCCGTCGTAGGCGACAGAGACAACGCTAGCGACCGAGGTCCGATGTAGCCTGTAACCCGACTTCACCAAATATCGATGCTAGTGGTGAGGGTGGTTTGTCCGAGGGCCTTCGGTAGCGCTCGCGCGTCGGAATGTTCCGGCCTCATGCTCACTAACGCGGTAGGAACCCGTCGTAGGCGACAGAGACAACCCTAGCGACCGAGTCGGATATACCCGGTGAGCCGACTTCACCAACTATCGTTGATAGCGGTGTGTGTGGGTTGTCCGAGGGCCTTCGGTAGCGCTCGCGCGTCGGAATGTTCCGGCCTCATGCTCACTAACGCGGTAGGAACCCGTCGTAGGCGACAGAGACAACCCTAGCGACCGAGTCGGATATTCCCGGTGAGCCGACTTCACCCAATCTCGTTCCTAGTGGTGAGGGTGGGTTGTCCGAGGGCCTTCGGTAGCGCTCGCGCGTCGGAATGTTCCAGCCTCATGCTCACTAACGCGGTAGGAACCCGTCGTAGGCGACAGAGACAACCCTAGCGACCGAGTCGGATATACCCGGTCAGCCGACTTCACCAAATATCGATGCTAGTGGTGAGTGTGGGTTGTCCGAGGGCCTTCGGTAGCGCTCGCGCGTCGGATTGACCCGGCCTCATGCTCACT
>JAMXKT010000050.1:0-88334 GCA_024211575.1 Phytophthora melonis | reverse complement strand
ATCCAGCTTTTTCTTGCGCTCGTCCAGCCTCTTTCGTGAGATTGTTCATGTCATCGTGCAAACATCCTGGAAGAGTTTTGGCATGGATTAGCCTGGTTGCCTTAACCAGATTGGTCTGCGTGCGTGGTGATCGGGATTGCTTCGACAAATTCAACTCATCTTAGACACGGGCAAATGGGCAAGTTCGTTCCGCACTTGCCACTTAAATCGGCCCTCTCTTCAGCTAGTTTTTGCAGCCGTCTTCTTCCACTCATGCGCCTATTACGGTACATTTGTCATCACCGCTCCTTATCATTCCTGAGTTCCGGCCAGCTCCTTCGCTGTGGCTGCTAGCTGCTCCTCCAATGCCCTGTGAGCGTGCCTGCTCCTCCTCCAGCTGTCGATCCCCTTTGCTTCTTTTCTTCGACCGAGACCCGCCTACGGTGCGAAGGTATCCAGCCCTCTCCAAACTGCTGCAGTGCTTGCGAAATGCCTGAATCGAGTACTAGCGCAGGAAGGCGTGACTCAATTCGGAATGACAGAGTGTGGGCGGGCAATCTGTAAATATGGTATGTGCCAATATGCATGTACGTGTCGATATGTGTGTAATAACCCGATCTGGCCTTTCTTTGGTTGTACCACATGCAGGTGATAGTCCTGCGCATCTGCGAGGACCGAAACCATACGCCTGGCATAATCCCGATGCAGAAGCGGGTTGGGTTAGCATTGATCTAAGCGTATGTTGTGGTCCCCACTATCAGGAACCGCCGCTCTGCATATCTCAGGGAACCGTGGCCCGCCTTCGTCCGAACCGCAAGCGTGGACGTAGAACCAAAGGTAGCGGACTGGCAGGAGATAGTCACGCTGTCGAACTCCATGATACACTCTTGACGCTATCTTCACCGTGATTGAGGATCTGGCTATGCGTCGCGCCTCCCCGACCGAGACCACACAGTGCGAGAAGGTAACGGCTGGTTTCATCGGGCAGATTCCTGAATCAGTGCTAGCGCGGGAGGGCGCGACTCAGATTTCAGGAGACATGACAGAGTGTGGGCGGGCGAACAATCGCAGTAAATATGGGTATGTGCCAATATGCATGTACGTGTCGACCTTCGCGCATATGTGCCGATCCTGTACTTTCTTTACGGTTGTATGCATGCAGGTGATAGTCCTGCGCATCACCCAGAGGACCGAAACCATACGCGGCATAATCCGATGCAAAGCGGGTAGGGTTAGCATTGATCTGAAAGCGGCGTTTATGGTCCCCACTATCAGGGAACCGCCGCTCCGTATATCTCGGGAACCGTGGCCCGCCTCGTCCGAACACAAGCGTGGACGTAGAGACCAAAGGTAGCGGTGGCAGGGAGATGGTGTCACGCTGTCGAAGCTTTCCGTGGGTACACTCTTGACGCTATCTTCTACCGTGATTGAGGATCTGGCTATGCGTCGCGCCTCCCCGACCGAGACCCGCCTACAGTGCGAAGGTATCAGCTGGTTTTCATGGAGCGGATTCCCTGAATCGAAATACTAGCGCAGGAAGGGCGTGACTCCAATTCGGAATGACAGAGTATTGGGCGGGCAATCTGTAAATATGGGTATGTGCCAATAATGCATGTACGATGTCGACCAATAATGTATGTGCCGATCCTGTACTTTCTTTGAGTTTGACATACATGCAGGTGATAGTCCTGCGCATCACCCAGAGGACCGAAACGCATACGCAGCGCCAATCCCGATGCAAAGCGGGTAGGGTTGGCATTGATCAGCTAAGCGTCTGTGTTTATGGCCCCACTATCGGAACCGCCGCTTCCTGCATATCTCAGGAACCGTAAGCCCCGCCTCGTCCGGGCAAGCGTGGACCGTAGAACCAAAGGTGGCGGTGGCAGGAGATGGTCTACGCTGTCGAAGCTCCGTGCATGCCTCTTGACGCTATCTTCACCGTGATTGAGGATCTGGCTATGCGTCGCGCCTCCCGACCGAGACCCGCCTACAGTTCAACGATGCGCATAGCCTCCTCGCAAAGGGTGGCTTTGCACGCTCCCATCTTCGACTTGGGCTGTGTCCAGGTGTCTACGCTTGGACGAGAGCACTGGAGCCTCTGGGTTCCCGGAGCTTGGTCCTAACGCGCTGACGCTGCTTGGTTTCTGGTTGCCGTAAGCTGCTGAGGCCGCCTGGATGTCGCGTTGCTCGATCTCCACTCCGTCATGTTTTGTGACAGCATCAGTGAGCAGTCCAGCGGTCTGCGCGTGTGCGTGCCTCTCTTTCAGGGCACTCTGCTAAATAAACCTTGGCAGAGCTCTTTTTCAGACAGCGCAGGCTCGTGACGTTGGAGCTTCGTCTCTGGGTTGTCCTTGAACGCACTGGAAGTGAGTCGTCTTGCTCAAGCGCCGTAGTCCAATGCCTTGTTGCTGTTCCTCGCAGCTGTGTAACCTGTCCGCCCACACACGCTGGTGGTTTGCGGCAGCGCTTGTACCGATCGGCTGCCGTGCGCCGTGGGCCTTGCCGTTTCTCGCCCTTCTCTTCGTCAAGCTTCTTTTTGTAAAGCCAAGCACGCGGACCGGAGCGCGCAGGAACCAGGAGAAAATCGTCTCTCCATCTTGAGTCGATCATCTCCTCGTCCTCCGACGCACCCGCACGGCGCCCAGCTCGCCAGTCGTCCCGCTTGGATCATTGGCCAGCCTTCCTTGTAGTCTTCCTCCGCTTACTGGGGCTTGGCAGAAGTGTCTTGGCCCCCCTTTCCGCTTCTCCTTGGCATTGCCGGTGGCTTTACGCGTGGTCTTGGCAGCGCTTGATTTGACTTGTCAGTGGGCGCACTTCGTCCGTTCTGTCGCTGGCTTGCCCGTCGCCTTTGCAGCTTTCCTAGTCCTCGTCATCGGCGCCTGGTCAGTAGCACTGCCTGGCAGTCTCCCTCGCTCTCTGCAGCCTGGGATCCGTTCGCCATCAGCACCTTGCTGTAGTCAACGTTCCTGGACCTCCAAGTCAACGGTGAGATCGTGGTTTTGTGCTGATCAAGCGAGTGATCGAGGAGGAACTTCATCTGATTGGATGGAAATTTTGATTTTTGAAAGGATATGGATCTGACCAATTGCAGTCATTCTTCAACAAGATGGCTTGACGCGGAGCTGCCGTTCGCCGAGAGTGGGAGGAAGCCAACTGGAGCTCACGTCGTCGCCTCGGGTCGTGGCGGATACGGTTGAGCGTTGCCCCTGGACCTGCCGGAAGCGCATGTGGTCTCCCTTATCAGTGGGCTTCCTGGGGCTGGAAAGCAGCGCGCTTTCAGCGAAGTGTTGGCTACAGAGAGTTCAGAGAGGCTTTGCGTGAGAAAACCAATCGAGGACGGCAGCTCTCGTCTAGTGCGGGTGTGCAGCTCGGCATTTTTACGAAAGTACATGCAGTGTGTGTAGGGAAGCGCGACTCCACGCCGGCGAGGTTTGCTGAGAGAGGATATTACGTTTTTCACGCTTACAAGTTGCGGACGTGGTGATTATCGATGAGATGAATCTTACGGAGAGCTGAATGGAAACCAATTCTCAACACGGTAACCACAACGTTGGGAACAGTCTGGAGTGCGAAGGAGAGGTATGCATGGTTAAGCTATCATGCCGCGACGAATCGCACGCTTTCGAAAGTAACAGAAGATCGTGGCGATCGCTGTCGGACGATGAACTTCGAACTCGATTTGCAAAGAATTGCACGTCCGCGGATGTAGTAGTGGACCTGACGTATCCAACGTGTACACCGTCGGCCCCAATATATAGGATAGGGGACAGCGGGCCCCGAGAGAGGTAGTCCCTAGGCGGACTCTTAATACATCAGGTCGTGTTACACGTATTCCCACGTTGTTTAGCGTTGTTTAGTATGTTGGCAATCCAGATAAAAACTATTATAGCGCCTGCGCGTGTGTGAACAGATTTCGCTTTTTAACAAGACTATCTTAGCACATGGAAACACAAGTAAAAACTGAACCCTTTTGGGATTCATACTGGAACCGAGTTTTTTTTTCACTTGTAAGTCAACGTTGGGTCGCTTTGTCGGACTGAGTCATCGTATTGACTCGTTCAGAATCAAGGTTGGGTCGCTGTCGACTGAGTCAATGTTGGCGCGACTCGTTCAGAAGTCAAGCGTTGGGTCGCTGTCGACTGAGTCAATGTTGACTCGTTCAGAGTCAAGGTTGGGTCGCTGTCGACTGAGTCAATGTTGGCTCGTTCAGAGTCAAGGTTGGGTCGCTGTCGACTGAGTCAAAGTTGACTCGTTCAGAGTCGACGTTGACTTGCTATTACTGAAACTAACATGTTTGAGCCAATGTCGACTTGGCTTAAGTCCATATTGACTTCGCCATCAATAAAACAGGCGTATTCGAGTCAAAGTTGACTCGCTCTAAGTCATCGGTGACTTGGAAATGTGTATTCATTCATCGTTACGCAACGACACACACAACTACAGGAGGATGGCACTCTCAAACGCAGCCAAAACTTCCAGAATCCTACTGCATACATTCGCATATCTGCCGTAGTTCATCGTCTGAATTGCGGTGCCTGTCTTGTCGTGGATCAAATTCTTTCTCTGCTCCCAGAACTCGATCGCAAGCGCCTCAAACTCTTGAGCGTCCGCCGTCTTCGAACCAAACGCCTCATTCATTTTGCCCAGAATGAAGTCGCGCTTCTTCTGCATTGTGCTCGTGCTACCTATATTTTTTTAAACAGAGACAAGGGAAGTCAATACCATGTCAAACCACACTGAAGCAGAAACACAAGCGGCTTACCATCTCGGATGACGGCGTTCCATTCCGTGAACTCTTCGATAGCTTTCTCGGCCACCGCGCTATGCTTGAACATACTCAAGTACAGCTCTAGCTGCGCGATGGTGTCTTGCAATCCGCTGTTCTCCGTTTTCACCGCCTCTAGCGCAGCCTTCATCGATTCCAACTCCGATCTCACACGATCCTGATCTGCTTGCATCGCCGCCCTCTCTTGCTCGACCTGGTTGCGGGTGGCTTGAAGCTCTTCAAACGCTGGCGGGCACCCGTTGTTCTCGAACTGCTCTTTCAGGAGTCGGGTCTGGCGCTTCATTTCATTCAACATCTTCGCCTGCGTCAGCGAAAATCGATTTCCTCGCTGCTTCTCTTGCCTCGACTTCTCTCGTCGCTTTGTATCCAACTTCTCCCGCTGCCAGTGCAGTCGATGCTCCACATTCTGCATACGCCGCTCTTCTTCTTTGATTTTGGCCTCATGAGATTGCAGCTTGGCTTGTAGTTCTTTATTCTTGACCTCCAGCTGCTTCTCTCGCAAAGCCACCTCCTTTTCCCGGTCATTCAGCTTTTTCTTGCGCTCGTCCAGCTCTTTCGTGAGATTGTTCATGTCATCGTGCACATCCTGGAGAGTTTTGGCATGGTTAGCCTGTGCCTTAACCAGATTGTCTGCGTGCATGGTGACGGATTGCTTCGACAAATTCAACTCAGCTTCCATACGAGCAATTTTTTTGCTCAAGCCGCGTGAAGTTGCCCTCTCTTCAGCTAATTGAAGAACCGCATCCCGCAACTCCATTGTCACCGCGTTAGTTGTATCATTGTCTGGGAGATCATCGTTCCTGAGTTCGGCCAGCTCCTTCGCTGTGGCTGCTAGCTGCTCCTCCAATGCCCTTGAGCGTGCCTGCTCCTCCTCCAGCTGTCGAGCCCCTTTCTGCTTCTCTTCCTCCAGCTTCTCTCCAAACTGCTGCAGTGCTTGCGAAATGGAGTGTTCAAAACTCGCATAGCCTCCTCGCAAAGGGTGGCTTTGCACGCTCCCATCTTCGACTTGGGCTGTGTCAGGTGTCTGCGCTTGGACGGAGACTGGAGCCTCTGGACGCGGAGCTTGGTCTAACGCTGACGCTGCTTGGTTTCTGGTTGCCGTAAGCTGCTGAGCCGCCTGGATGTCGCGTTGCTCGATCTCCACTCCGTCATGTTGCGACAGCATCGGCGAACTTGATCCAGCGGTCTGCGCGTGTGCGTCTCCTTTCAGGGCTTGCTCTGCTAAATAAACCTTGTAGAGCTCTTCCAGCAGCGCAGGCTCGTGACGTTGGAGCTCGTCTGGGTTGTCCTTGAACGCACTGGAAGTGAGTCGTCTTGCTCAAAGCGCCGTAGTCCAATGCCTTGTTGCTGTTCCTCGCAGCTGTGTACCTGTCCGCCCACACACGCTTCTGGTAGTTTGCGAGCTTGTACCGATCAGCTGCCGTGCGCCGTGGGCCTTGCCGTTTCTCGCCCTTCTCTTCGTCAAGCTTCTTTTGTAAAGCCAAGCACGCGGACCGGAGCGCGCGCTTGGGAACCAGAAGAATCGTCTCTCCATCTTGAGTCGTCATCTCGTCCTCCGACGCACCCGCGGCGCCCAGCTCGCCAGTCGTCCCCTTGGATCCTTGGCCAGCCTTCCTTGTAGTCTTCCTCCGCTTACTGGGGCTTGGCGAAGTGTCTTGGCCCCCTTTCCGCTTCTCCTTGGCATTGCCGGTGGCACGCGTGGTCTTGGCAGCGCTTGTTGACTTGTCAGTGGGCGCACTCGTCCGTTCTGTCGCTGGCTTGCCCGTCGCCTTTGCAGCTTTCCTAGTCCTCGTCATCGGCGCCTGGTCAGTAGCCCTGCCTGCAGTCCCTTCGCTCTCTGCAGCCTGCGATCGCCGCGCCCTGCGCTTCGCCATTAGCACTTAGCTGCAGTCAACGTTTTTTAATGTGAGAAAGTGAAACGCAAATCCTCAGTTGAGAGAAGTTGATTCGAACCATATCTAACTGACTCAAGTCAACGTTGACTTGGTCGGAGTCGTTGTTGAGCTGGCTACTAGTATCAAGTATCGAAGCCAACATAGACCCCAAAGTCGTAGCTGACTCATTAAGAGAGGTACTAGTAAGTGCGCATGGCTCGCAGCGTTGTGCTCACAAAAAGTAAACTTGGTGAAGACGAGTGCAAAACAAGAGTGGATACGTCATATTAGAGATTTATTGGAGCTACTCGTCACCTCAACGGATTTGTCGGAGCGACTTAACTATCTGGAATAAACTCCTCAACCGTGATCAGATAGGTGCGTGGCATATTGTTGGTGGCCAGCTCGTCCTCGGAATGCAGCTCGTTGTCGGTGTCCACCTCATCGTCCGCGCGGCGCGGCGTATTGCGCTTCCAGACGTTGAAGTACTCCACAAAAGTGTGACCAGGGATAGCGTGGCCAATACGATTAGCTCGCTCCAGGAGCTTCGTTGCTTCAGCTACACCAGGGGGGCATTCGAAAGCAGCAACTGCAAGCTTATCCGAGCGGATGTGGAGATCCCGATAGCGCTCAAAATCATCCATCCGCAGGTTGGTGTTGTCGACGATAACGATATCCACTCCACGATCGGGGCTGCGCCAGAGCAGTTCTTTGCATTCTTCGTAGCAGCTTCGATGTGCCTCCCAAAGTCGACTTGCGTCGAACACATAGGTACCTCCGCGCTGGAAGAAGTGGTCCGCTGAGCAAATTGACGAGCGGAAATCGAGCGTTGCGGCATAACGAGCGACCTCTTGAGCAAACGTTGTCTTGCCAGAGCCCGGAAGGCCTCTCATGATCACGAAGAGCCGTGGCGGGTACTGCAGATACCAGCGGCAGTCCTCCCTGTACGCCCGGTAGTCGTCTACAATTTGTCGGGCTTTATACTCCATCTCTCACGCGTAGATTCCGCTGCTTTCGATGTGGGTCACACTACACGGTCAAAACCGTGTGGGCCACACCTAACATAACCCAACGTTGAGTCAGAATCGACATCTTGGACCGACTGGGTAGCGACAGCAGTGCGGGGAGCGTGGCGGTGCCGGCGAGGGCGACCGTCTGGCAGCGTTTTGGTGAGCCCGGCCACAGCGTCACGGCGAGCATGGCAGTGGCGAGCATGGCGGCGGCAGGCACAGCGAGCGTGGCGGTGGCGAGCATGGCGCCCGGCCGGCACAGCGAGCGTGGCGGTGGCGAGCATGGCGCCCGGCCGGCACAGTGACAGCAGCATGGCGAGCGTGGCGGCGGCCGGCACAGCGAGCGTGGCGGTGGCGAGCATGGCGCCCGGCCGGCACAGCGTGCGTGGCATGGCGGCGGCCGGCACAGTGACAGCAGCATGGCGAGCGTGGCGAGGGCGACCGTCGGGCAGCGTTCTGGCGAGCATAGCGGCGGGCAGGTGAAGATCAGCAGCATGGCGAGCTTGGTGGCGGCCTTGGTGACGACGGTCGATGCGAGCCAGGCGTCGGCATAGTTGGAGAAGCGCTTGAGCAGGAGCTGGCGATTTCGGAAATGAGGTTTGGGATTGAGCGCGCGGAAACGATCTTCCGGCACGGATCGCAGCGCGAGCGTGGTTGGCCGCGAGATGGCTGGCCAATTACACGTCGCAAATTCAAACGGTGGGGGCGCTGATTGGCGTAGATACCGGAGCGAACCCGCGGGCGAAAATCTGCGTGTTGCGCGAACTCACGCGCAAGTTGGAAAAGCGCGCGAAAAGCTGTGTGTTGCGCGAAGCTTGACCAGGCTGATACCACTTTGTGTCTGTGACCTTTGGGTGAAGCTGACTTTTGATTGGCTTATCAGCTTCAACTTCAACCCTCGATAAGCACTCCGAATTATAGTAGTTCTCCTATTACGCGGGCATTTCTTTTGCAGTTCTATGGTAACTTACTTTTGCACGTTCATCTGCAACAGAAACGGTGGCAAACGGTGCCCGAACGTCGCTCGCCTCGCTACCTAGGTCGGTGTGGTGTCCTCACAAAACGCGGTATTCGTAGATATGAAATACCAACCAATGCGTGCACACGGTTTCTATAGGTGAGCGCTAGCACCATTGATCTTGTCCGTCAAAACACTCTGCTACTGGGTGGTCAAAGCTCACGAGACAGCACACTAATTCTCTCCTGTACCTCGACACACTGATACGAATAGCCACCAGTGACTTGAGCTAGGAATACGCCGCGCTAGCTAAGAACACGGATGCCCCCCCCCCCTCCTTTATTTTACGGCCATTTACTACATCTAGGAGCCCACACACCGCTTGACCTCCCGTGCCGCGCCACCGTGCGCCTCGGCTGGCGAGGCGGTGAGCCGCAGCGGCGCGGCACTGGTGGTTGGGCCGGCCAAGTCACCACTGACACCTCCATGCAGCCCCAAAGCTCCCTGCAGCGCAATTGCCAACGGGCGCGAATTACCCTCGACTTTCGCCATTTCACCGATACCAGCCGCACTCGAACTGCAGAACGCACCTCAGCGGGCGAGGCGGTGAGCCACAGCGGCGCGGCACTGGTGGTTGGGCCGGCCAAGTCACCACTGACACCTCCATGCAGCCCCCAAAGCTCCTGCAGCGCTATTGCCAACGGGCGCGAATTACCCTCGACTTTCGCCATTTCACCGATACCAGCCGCACTCGAACGGCAGAACGCACCTCACCGGGCGAGGCGGTGAGCCACAGCGGCGCGGCACTGGTGGTTGGGCCGGCCAAGTCACCACTGACACCTCCATGCAGCCCCCAAAGCTCCTGCAGCGCTATTGCCAACGGGCGCGAATTACCCTCGACTTTCGCCATTTCACCGATACCAGCCGCACTCGAACTGCAGAACGCACCTCACCGGGCGAGGCGGTGAGCCACAGCGGCGCGGCACTGGTGGTTGGGCCGGCCAAGTCACCACTGACACCTCCATGCAGCCCCCAAAGCTCCCTGCAGCGCAATTGCCAACGGGCGCGAATTACCCTCGACTTTCGCCATTTCACCGATACCAGCCGCACTCGAACTGCAGAACGCACCTCAGCGGGCGAGGCGGTGAGCCACAGCGGCGCGGCACTGGTGGTTGGGCCGGCCAAGTCACCACTGACACCTCCATGCAGCCCCAAAGCTCCCTGCAGCGCTATTGCCAACGGGCGCGAATTACCCTCGACTTTCGCCATTTCACCGATACCAGCCGCACTCGAACTGCAGAACGCACCTCACGCGGTGACAGCGGCGCGACACGGGAGGTCAAGCTGTGTGTGGTCTCCTAGATGGAGTAAATGGCGGTAAAATAAAGGAGGGGCATCCGTGTTCTTAGCTAGCGCGGCGTATTCCTAGCTCAAGTCACTGGTGTCTATTCGTATCAGTGTGTCGAGGTACAGGAGAGAATTAGTGTGCTGTCTCGTGAGCTTTGACCACCCAGTAGCAGAGTATTTTGACGGACAAGATCAATGGTGCTAGCGCTCACCTATAGAAACCGTGTGCACGCATTGGTTGGTATTTCATATCTACGAATACCGCGTTTTGTGAGGACACCACACCGACCTAGGTAGCGAGGCGAGCGACGTTCGGGCACCGTTTGCCACCGTTTCTGTTGCAGATGAACGTGCAAAAGTAAGTTACCATAGAACTGCAAAAGAAATGCCCCCGTACTAGGAGAACTACTATAATTCGGAGTGCTTATCGAGGGTTGAAGTTGAAGCTGATAAGCCAATCAAAAGTCAGCTTCACCCAAAGGTCACAGACACAAAGTGGTATCAGCCTGGTCAAGCTTCGCGCAACACACAGCTTTTCGCGCGCTTTTCCAACTTGCGCGTGAGTTCGCGCAACACGCAGATTTTCGCCCGCGGGTTCGCTCCGGGATCTACGCCAATCAGCGCCCCCACCGTTTGAATTTGCGACGTGTAATTGGCCAGCCATCTCGCGGCCAACCACGCTCGCGCTGCGATCCGTGCCGGAAGATCGTTTCCGCGCGCTCAATCCCAAACCTCATTTCCGAAATCGCCAGCTCCTGCTCAAGCGCTTCTCCAACTATGCCGACGCCTGGCTCGCATCGACCGTCGTCACCAAGGCCGCCACCAAGCTCGCCATGCTGCTGATCTTCACCTGCCCGCCGCTATGCTCGCCAGAACGCTGCCCGACGGTCGCCCTCGCCACGCTCGCCATGCTGCTGTCACTGTGCCGGCCGCCGCCTTGCCACACACGCTGTGCCGGCCGGGCGCCATGCTCGCCACCGCCACGCTCGCTGTGCCTGCCGCCGCCATGCTCGCCACCGCCACGCTCGCTGTGCCGGCCGGGCGCCATGCTCGCCACCGCCACGCTCGCTGTGCCGGCCGGGCGCCATGCTCGCCACCGCCACGCTCGCTGTGCCTGCCGCCGCCATGCTCGCCACCGCCACGCTCGCTGTGCCTGCCGCCGCCATGCTCGACACCTCCACGCTCGCTGGGCCGGCCGCCGCCATGCTCGCCGCCGCCACGCTCGCCATGTTGCTCCCGCGGCGCTGCTGTCGCCGTGCCAGGGCTAGCCACCATACGCTCGCCGTGACGCTGTGGCCGGGCTCACCAAAACGCTGCCCGACGGTCGCCCACGCCGCCATCGCCACGATCGCGGTGCTGCTGTCGCTATGCTTGCCGTCAAGTCTTCTGGTGAGCTTCGATTGTTCGCTGATCTGGAGGTCCAGCGCAGTGTCAATGTTGACATCCCCCAGCCCAACGTTGAGTCCCTCTTCCTTGCGGGTGGGTGTGCGCCGTCATGTCTGTCGTTTCGCTTCTCGAGAGCTCATTCGTGATACCCGTTGCCATGCAGCGGGTTTCGTGCATGGTGAGTGCGACGCCGAGCGTATATTTATCATTGTGAAGGAGCAGGAGCTCTAGAAGAAATGTAGGACATCTAGCAGTACCAGTCTATTTGTTATGCCAGAGGAATCTGCTAAGCTTTGCGATGTCAACATTGGCACTTGCAACTCAACTTCGAGATATTATTAGTATACGAACTTCGTATCCGGATATGTTTAGATCGGAAATTTAATATCAGTATTTTTGTATGATCAAGGTCAACAACGCCCACGTATCCGGATGCTAGAAGTGCGCCTTTTGCCCCCTCACTCGTCGAGATGGCACAGAAGCGCCGAGTAGGCAGCGGGCGCGACGCCCAGCCGCCCCGAAAGGCGCGAAGAAAAGCAGCGAGGACAGTGAACTCCGAGGCATCTGGTAAGCAAAACGCATCTTTCACTAGCAAAGCGTCGTAGCGATCTTATAGTAGACGCTCATAGTGCTGCAGACGACGAGTTTGAAGTCGAGAAGATCATCGAGATGAAGTTCGTGCGTGGAGAGCCCAAGTACCATGTGAAGTGGAAGGGTTACGACGAGACGTCGTGGGAGCCGGAATCGAATCTGCATTGTCCTGAGCTCCTCAATAAGTTCAAGGCAGCACAACTTCAAGAGGCACGCGCGTTGAAGAAGAAAAAACAACCCGAAGAGCGGACTTGCCTGACCGAGGTAGCCACGTGACGGCTAAACCTGCAAAACACCAAGAGGATTCTGAAGGTAACAACCAAATCTGTCAAGTTCTTATGTTGGTTTTGTGGAAAACGTACTAACTGTAATAATGGTGCCCAGGCTCGGAGGAAGTGTACGAAGTGGAAAAAATTCTTCGTGAAACTTTTCGTTTTGGCTTGTCTTACTTTGAGGTGAAATGGAAGGGATATTCCCAAACGAGCTGGGAGCCTGCCTCCAATCTGAACTGCCCTGACAAATTGGAGAAGTTTAGGCGTCGCCAGAAAGCAGCACGTCAAGCTATGCTCCAAAACCCAGCTCCAGCTGAAGTCACCGATGCTACTGGGACGGTAGGCCATGACAGCCCTCGGAAAGATACCGATGAGAACGAGAAACCCAGCGGTGGGTCTTCAGTTCGCCAAGCAAGCAGAGCATCGATTCCAGAAAATTATGGAGTGGGAGTAACCAATGATGCTGGCAATGTGGCCTCCGAGAGCCGGCAAACCGATGATCGAGCCGAAAATGACTATGAGTACGATTTCCCGGATTACTTTCCCGAGACTACCGAGGAAGAGGCGATCTCAAATGCAGGTGGTGCTGTTGAGCATTGTGGTGCCGGGGTTACAAACAACCTTAATACCGATGGAAGGAATGCGGATGCTACGCCAGTACCGCGAGCAGACTCCAGAGGGTCAGTCAAGGCTCCCAGAAAAACAAAATCGCCCCGGCAGACAGCAGAAACAACCGCAACACCCTCGCAAAATCGACGTACTCTTTCGTCTCCCGGAAGTCGAGTATCTGGGAAGAAATCGAAACGACGTGCGGAGATGCTTGCTGATGAAGTGAACGTGGGTATTGATGGCGATTACGAGGTGCTGGAATCTGATGGTTGCCCTAGCGAGAGTGCCGACGACGATTCTGAAGATGAGTTTGCAGATGAGCTTTATGTTGCGGATGATACCGGAAACGAAAGTTTTAGTGTCGAAACAGCGGAGGAAATTCGCGCGGTTGCCGGCCCCAGGACTACATAACAGATGAAATGCTTCGAGGCATGTCTGACAATGGTTGGGAGTTGCTACCGGTAACCGACGAACGGGATGACTCGGACCTGTCCGGCGCTACGGATGTGTTTACGGACCCCTCGACTTACTGCCTCAGCTATAGAGGCAGCGAAAACGATGAAACCTTCAGATCTTTTTTACTTCATGCCGAAGACTCTCTGGACGGAGATTGCCGAGGAAACTAATCGTTACGAGCGCCAGACACGATCGGAAAGACTTCGACAGGCGAAAGTTGTCAATTGAAAAGAAGACGGACGACAGGCACAAACGCAAGGAGATGTTTCAAGCAAAGAAAAGGAACTGGACGCGTTCAAAGAAGTACGTGCCGCGGAGATCATGCATTTTCTGGCCCTAGTAATATCCAGGGCTATTTGCCCGATAAAGTCTCGACTGGAAGATCATTGGAAGACGCGAGCCCGTGGAGCGATCCCAGCTGGAACTTGGTCGCCATTTATGGTTCGCAAGCGTTTCAAGGAGATTAACAGGTACTGTGACTTCCACGTTACTTAAATAAAGGGCCCACTAACACGTCCTTCGCCAGATTTCTCCACTTTACGAACAACCAGGCTCCGCAGGCTAAGACGGACCGGGCATGGAAGATTCGCAACGTGATAAACAAGTTACAGTCTACTTTCAAGGGGGGAATGGAACTAGGGCGCTGGGTTGCATTCGACGAGATGGTTATCCCTTCAAGAAATTCGCGGAACACAATACGAGTTTTCCTGAAGAATAAGCCGCACAAGTACGGCACCAAGCTGTTCGCTGTGTGCTGCGGGAAAACCCACTACTGTTCCAGGTATGGTCATTGCCCTATTTTATATATTCGGTATCTGAACGCTGTGAATTCATGCTCAGGTTCGAGGTTTATTGTGGTAAGAAACAAAACAGTCAATTTGTTGACACCAGAAGCGGACCAGCTGCTGTGGTTCGAAACCTTAAAGCCGTGTGGGAACAGCGTCGGGTGGATCGATCCAAGAAGCGAATCATCATCACTGATCGCGAGTATTCTTCAGTGACGTTGGGGTTTCGTTTGATGGACATGGGGTACTACAATATCGGGACGGTGGCTACGACGCGTCTTGGCTTCCCGAAGACTTGAAGACCGACAAAAATCAGCTTCGACAGGGATGCCGCGCGGCTCATACGTTCTTGCCCGGAACAATACGAATCGTCGGATGTACTCGACGCGGTGGGTTGACTCGAAAATTTGCTACTTTGTGGCGACTGGGGCCTCCGCTAGACGTGCGATTGTGCGGAGGAAGCAAAAGGACGGCTCATATGCAAACATTCCGTGTCCGGAGTTTGTGGTATTGTACAATAAGTACATGGGGGGTGTTGACAGCCACGACCAGCTACGTCTGCAAAGGTACGTGTTGCTCTGTTGCGGTTCTGACTCCCTTCACTTACGCCGATAATGCATTTACTAGGTACTCCATCCAAAGGGTCATGCGACCGAAGAAATACTACAAGACTGTTTTCTACGGGCTTCTCGATATAGCGGTTATTAACGCTTTTATCGCCCACCGTGAGTACGCGAAGTCTGTGGGGGAAAAACCTCTTTCACACGCGGATTTTCTGATTCAGCTACACGAGGAGCTACTCGCTCTCGGAGACGATGACTTCCTGGAAACGATTCCAGTCGCCGAAGCCGCTGTTACCGAGGTGGAGCCAAGATCTAACCAAACACCAGTTTCGACGGCGTACTCGCTAGCAAGCTCGAAGCATCAATTGATGGTCTCGACGGACAAGACGGCGAAGGGCAAGTTCAAGTTTCGCGTGTGCAAAGTTTGTTCGGTACTGCGTGGTGCTCGCAGTCCTGGATCGAATCGACCTCCCGGTACAACGCGTCATTACTGCAAGCAGTGCTCCACTGATCGAGGAAGACTGTTTTTGTGTTCCAAGGCGCGACACGTAACCGATGGTAATTCTGTATCGTGCTTTAACATTTGGCACTCGAAGTGGAAGAACGGAGATCAACTCCCGCACAATGAAACGGTCGGGCGGATTCGAATGCGTCGGTCGAAGGAGGAGTTGCGCGCGGAAACGATGGACACAGCTACCTCGGATGCCGTACTGCCAAGGGAAACCGAGACCGATGTTCAGAATGCCGACAGGGCGGCTTCGGAGGCATCTTTGCCGTTACCGCTTCCAAGTTCCAGACCGCGAAACGTAGAGGTACAAGTGCATCAACCAGAGCGGCTCGGCGCAGATGCAGAAGGACAGGACGAAGACGGAGTAACTGCGACTGAGAGGCCCCGGATGAGAGCGAGCGGGAGGCCGTGGCGGAAGTGCTAGCGGAGCTTCTCGCCGCGGTAGAATGTACGGTCAGCGGGGACGAACAGCAGAACGAGCCGGATAATTAGTTGGGGTCTATGGTTCACTGCGAAGTCAACCTTGACATCATGCATACAAAGCTGAATACAAATACCCTGTGAGAGAGATGCGAAGCCAACTTTGACATCGACGGCGGCCAAGCTGGCCGTCAACGTTGACATCTATGGTTCACTGCGAAGTCAACCTTGACATCATGCATACAAAGCTGAATACAAATACGCCTGTGAGAGAGATGCGAAGCCAACTTTGACATCGACGGCGGCCAAGCTGTCTGTCAACGTTGACATCTATGGTTCACTGCGAAGTCAACCTTGACATCATGCATACAAAGCTGAATACAAATACGCCTGTGAGAGATGCGAAGCCAACTTTGACATCGACGGCGGCCAAGCTGGCTGTCAACGTTGACATCTATGGTTCACTGCGAAGTCAACCTTGACATCATGCATACAAAGCTGAATACAAATACGCAGATGCGAAGCCAACTTTGACATCGACGGCGGCCAAGCTGGCTGTCAACGTTGACATCTATGGTTCACCGCGAAGTCAACCTTGACATCATGCATACAAAGCTGAATACAAATACGCCTGTGAGAGCCAACTTTGACATCGACGGCGGCCAAGCTGGCTGTCCACGTTGAGATCCATGCAGGCTACGAACGAATATATGCAGGCATGGCCTTCTTGATTACATCTCAGCATCACTAACAAAACATAAATGCTTCTGTGCAGCTGGACTAGGCACTTTCAGACCCACTAGCGTCTCAGTGATACTCCAAGACGAGGAAACATCACCTCGGTTTGATACGTCCACACAGCAAGCCACTCGAGCGCAGCGGCTTCTTGGACTCGAGCTTTATACTCGAGCTCTTTGAAGAAACCCTCCTTGGAATGCTCCCGGATAGCGTTCTCGTCGTACGATCCGTCTGCCTCCATGGCGATGTGGTGTTCAACATGGGAATCGAGAAACGCGTCTAAGCGTTCAATGTCCCACTCGCACAGGCGCTGTCGACGCTTTGTCATAGACAGCGTTATCTACACAGAGATCAATGGCACGTTAGCGTTGGGAGTACATCTGGCACTACATATCGCGTGAAATACCTTTGAGGCTTTCAGGGATGCTTGCAGCCACGCGTAGATGTGACTCGAGTCTTCGTCATTCTGAAACTGCGCATACATCTCGTAGAGCGGAAGGGCGGCCAGAAATGCGTCTACATGGTTGGTAGACCTGAATCTAGACTCGTAAACCTGTTGCATAATAACAATTGTTAGACTACGCCACAGAACGCAAGTAATTCGCATACCCACCCGGTCGCGTGAAGGTTTGCGTACTGGCTGGAGGGTGTGAAAGTCAAGGTTACCCTGATATCAATGAAATATCTCCAACATCTAGGCATACATCGGAATTGAATCATCGTAACGCCCACTGAGACACCAAAGATACATGCGTGTACCTCCCCTAGAGACATCGGCTTGCCATAATTTTTATTGTGGTTTGACGCTGTTCGGTTGACATCCGGCGTGAAATCCTGTTGTATGCAAGTAGGATGGTTAGATATCCAATAGCCACCACAAGTAGGACATACATGCGCACCGGGACAGCCTCGTAGGTGAGAGAGAACAAAGTAGGAGGAGCGGTCTACGTCGGTATCTTGATTGCTGAGGTGCCCTTGGCTCTCAGAGCGCCCTCGCGCTGTGAGCTCCTGTTGGTTCGAGCGCTCGTCTTCATCGCTGCTGCTGCCGCCCACAGTGCTGCTGCTGTCGGCCGCCGTGTCGTCGGTGTACATCCTTGCGTCGGCCATGACCTTCTCGGAGAAGATCTTCCCCTCTCGCAAACACGATGTGTACCACTGAGGAGCGACCGCGACTGTTTGACTTTTTTGTTTGGCTATCGCTCAATTCTATGGAATGCCTTTATTATTATAGTAGTATTTTACTTGCATGCTCAATGCATCCGCCTAGAAAGACTACTGGTGTGTATTGTAGCCCTCATCGCTAACGCCACCGCCTTACGTGCCACCGTCATTTTGGTCCTCGGCGACCTGCCTGCGCTACGCACTCGGATTTGAGATAACACGATGGACTGCTTGGTCGTCCGACCTCGTCCTGCAGCGTCTTGTGATGGTTGATGCCATCGTTTAGCTTGAACACGCGCTTGTTCTCCTTCATTGACGGCGCCTCACGCGAACGGGTGTTCGTGTGCGCTGACGTATGACCGCCGCCCAACAGATCGGCTCTGAGAATCGCCCCAATTGTATCGATAGGCCTTGGGCGACAGCGCGAAGTATGCTGACGGGCTCGTAGTCGAAGTCTCCCTGCTGCGGCGTCGGGCCTGCTGCTGGGCCTGCATCCTGTTCGAGTCGATGGGACAGCGTGCGCGACGTCGGTGGGTGGCGCTCTCCGGCTCGACTCGATTCCTGCCGTTCGTGCAGCACGAGTTCACGTGCTGCTGGAGCTCACGCACGCCGGGCCATTTGAAGCCGCCGCTATTGGTGCCGTGGTCCAGGGGTTGTAGTAGAGCTTGAAAGTTTGCCGCTGCGCTGGTGGTGCGGCGAGTGCGCCTGGAACTGCGAGTAGCCGTAGCCCTGCATGGCGAAGAGGAAGGAAGTCAGGCGGGTGTACTGCCGATGGAAGGGTGTGCCGCCTGCGGTCGAGAAATACATCAGGAATGGGGCAACAGGCTGGCTAGAGTGAGCAGAGTACCGAGATTGAGTTGTTCTACTTTCGGTTGTGCCTCGTACGTCTCGTCGTCGCGGTAGAAGGCGTCCCTCATGTGTCGTGCCGTGCTTGCCCTGGGATAGTGTCACAGCGGTTGCCGAACACGTCCATCAACCGCGATATTCAGCTCAGAGCAATTCACTCACTTAGCGAATGTTTGCATTATCCTGCGAATTACGCCAAGGTTTTTTCGATCGAAATCTCAACAGAGCTTAATATTACGGCCGTATCCCAGCTTTGATTGGATAAATCTAGCCAATGAGGTTGAAAATCGATGGAGCCCGAAGGGTCGGCGCCGGCCGCTGGGGACATCGCTTACCCTATCCCTCCAGTATACAAATTCCTATATTAATGATATCCCTGCAAAATCGGGATAAGAGCGGTCGCCGGTGGGTTAAGGACAAGGGCAGTGCGGAGCTCCCCACACACATTCAAGTCCAATTACGTGGGGATCAGTCTGCTCCGGCTGCTGAAGTGATCCACGTATTCCATTTCCCAGTTGGGCCCATTGCGTTGAGGTAAGGGTGGTGTCCCATTTCATGTTAAAAAGAATATCTCGGGTGGTTTAACAGCAGTCACCCCCGATAATAGTTTGATCGACTGCGTTTAGGACCGGATTGTATTTGGTTTGTATATTTCCCTCATCTGAGGGTGGTGCGCGTGTGAGAGTGCGTTCAAGGTTGACCAGTGCCTTGATCGCCGATTAGTTGACTGGTGTACGACCCACCGCCCGAGGGTCTTGAAGAATAAGTGGCGGCTGTGTGTTTGTGTATAACTCTGTATTTGTATTGGTTATCTGAAAGTGGTGTGTATTTCTGGGGTTCTAACTTGTGGTAGTAACCCTGATCCTTCACCCGCTTCTGCGTTCAAGCCGTTCATAGAAGTGCGTTCAGATAAGTGGACGTCGCGCTCAACGAACTCAAGGCTTTCAACCCCACAGACAACTCGCCTGGTGACCTATCCAGGCTCCCCAAAGACAAACGACACCGATAGGGATTCACAAGGTGCCACGCCACCCTGGCCGCAGTTTCTTAGGAAATCTGCGTTCAAGGTTTACCTTCCCAGAAAAGGCCGTTTCAGTCTTGCCTGACCCAAAAAACCCTTCTGGGCTACCGCTATACACCTGGGCGTAAAAGGTTTCACCGACCTCGTCACATCCTCGTGCACACGGCACCCGAACTGCCGACTAACGGAGGTGGTACCCCGATCTTCCGTGAAGTTGCTGATCCTCACCTTGTGTACCCGTGGGTGGGCTGGATCGCTCTTCGGATGATCTCGGAAGACGCGCTTGGGGTTGGGTCTTGGACTGTCTGGCGGTCAGCGGGAACCTGTGGCAGCAGCGCGGATGTGCTTCACGCTGCGCCGGAGTAGTAGTGGCGGTTTCGATCTGGGTTCTGTCTAGATCGTCGCTCGCCGGCCAGGTGGGATCTTGGCCTGGGGTTGCCTTGTGGTCGGTCTATGACCTTCCTTTGCCTTTCCTTGCTTGCCGCTTCCTCTAGCGGTGGGTCGTAGTGAGGGTTGACGGACGCTGGGCCAAGCTTATCCGGGCGTCCGGGGTTCCTTGATCTTGGGCGTGAGTCGACTTGCGTAGCGTCGGGTGGGCCAAAGTATATCCCGTGCCCGGTAGTGCAAAGGCGAAGACCACTTGATCAGTAGAAGGTGAAATCAACTCTGTTTAAATGTTAGCTTTGCCTAAGTCCTTGTCTATCGTTCTCCTGCTCTTCCCGCGGTTACGCACGTGCTCTCTGGCTCCCTTATGGTCCTGGCGCGTGCACTCTGGCTCCCTTGAACACCGGTGGTGCCGCTGGCTCTCTGTGCGGTGTCTGCGTAACCCATGGGGCCAAGATCATCACTCCTCCTCCAAGATCACGTTATCCTCGCCAAGATCGATATCGTCGACTTGGATCGGATATACCGGGGATTGGCTCGCCAGCATCTCTGAAGAAGCTGTTCCACTTCAAGTCGCTCACTTGACCTTCGTGCTCGCTGAAAGCGATCCAAACTACGCCTGGCCGCACATCGTCGATCTAGTTCCACGGAGGCAAGATCGGCCACCTTGTAGATCTTGGATTGTCGATACTGTTTGCAGAAAAATATCTTCATCCACTACACCACACACTAGCGCAGGAGGGCGCGACTCAATTCGGAATGACAGAGTGTGGGCGGGCAATCTGTAAATATGGGTATGTGCCAATATGCATGTACGTGTCGATATGTGTGTATGTGCCGATCTGTACTTTCTTTGGTTGTATACATGCAGGTGATAGTCCTGCGCATCACCCAGAGGACCGAAACCATACGCGGCATAATCCGATGCAAAGCGGGTAGGGTTGGCATTGATCTAAGCGTATGTTTATGGTCCCCACTATCGGAACCGCCGCTCTGCATATCTCAGGAACCGTGGCCCGCCTCGTCCGAACCGCAAGCGTGGACGTAGAACCAAAGGTAGCGGTGGCAGGGAGATGGTCACGCTGTCGAAGCTCCGTGGTACACTCTTGACGCTATCTTCACCGTGATTGAGGATCTGGCTATGCGTCGCGCCTCCCCGACCGAGACCCGCCTACAGTGCGAAGGTAACGGCTGGTTTCGTGGGCGGATTCCCTGAATCGAGTACTAGCGCAGGAGGGCGCGACTCAATTCGGAATGACAGAGTGTGGGCGGGCAATCTGTAAATATGGGTATGCGCCAATATGCATGTACGTGTCGATATGTGTGTCTGTGCCGATCTGTACTTTCTTTGGTTGTATACATGCAGGTGATACAGATAACGATGGAAAAATACGCCAGCACTTACCACTATCCTCCATAGTAAACAGGGAGCTACCAAAAAATACGCCAGTCGAGCTGATTGGTTGAAACTCAGGTCTAATTTCTAGAGAAAGGCCAATAATGTAGAAAAGGACAACAAGGAAGTTACGACCGTGATAAAGAAAAGGTGAAGTGTATTGTTGTGAGTTACAAAAATTCCAGAGCTTCAAAGTGCTGAGGAAGTGCCTTTTCAAAGCTCTCAACTACAATGTCCTCATCAAGGCTGTTCCAGGCTATGATAGTGCGCTCAATAATATCAAGCCTCTTTTCCTTTGCCGTCTTGGGGCTTTTGCGGTAAGCCCAAGTACTGCGTAGGGCCGACTTCAGCGGACCTATCACGTTTACGTCGAGTGGCTGGCAAGTGGACGTGGTGTTCGCCGGCAACGGGTCCACCACAGCGAACGCTTTCTCGGCCACGACCCGCTGCCCTTCGTCGGACACATGGCAGTCGAAGTTGTCCGCGAGGATGACAGCGGGTCCGTCCAGCTCGTTCACTAGCAACTTGTTGGCGTAGTAGTCCCAGCACCTGGCGTCCATCCAGGCGTTCTCTTGAACGCAGTAGTAGTGCCCCGCCGGGTAGGTTTTCAGCTCGTCCTTGTCGATGTCTCCGCCGGGGACACCCTTAATAATGAACAAGATTGGAATTTTTTCCCTGCAAATAAAACACAAATAAATTTCGTGTACAAGTTAAAAAATGTTAAAATAAATAACGCGCAAACAAATCCTTACCATCCGCCCTCACAGTGAGAACGGCTGTCATTCGGCCCGGATGCTTCGTTAATCCGGTCACCCTGGCTGAATCGGTTGCTCCTTTTCCTGCCCAACCTTTCTTAGGCGCCATTTCGTAGTAGATTGACGTTTCGTCCACGTTATAGATCTCTGTCAACGGTGTGTTCCAGTGCCGGCCCCAGAAGTCGAGTGAGAACTCCATTTGAGTTTCCACAAGCTCACTGTCAGTAAGTTTACTGGTAACAGCAACCTGAGAAGAAAAACCATGACTAAAGCGTAGTTAATAAATAGTAAAAAGTGTTATTCTACAAACATGCATACCGTTTTGCAAATTGCTGGCACAATTTAAAGAGAGCTTTATGGCCACTCTCCTCGCTCTTCTTCGTCCTTAGATACTCCATCAACCAGGGAAGCTGGTGCTCTTTCATGTATTCGATCAACATCCGCGTAGTCACCAACTGAAAGTAAAAAACAGAACAAAGCGTTTGTCATTCAGCCAAGAATATTTATATTATTTCAGATAACACTTACGTTGTTGTCCCGACGCTCATCTTTCATATACAAAACCAAAGCATGTGAGAAAGGGATCATCTCCTTTCTCCCTTGCCCTTTCATGGTCTTGCTTTTCTGCGAGCCGCTGAAGCTGGTAATCTTGTCCTCATTCTTCACCCAGTCGCGAACGGTCCAACGGGGCACCTTGCTTTGTTTAATAGCTTCATCAATGCCTGCCGTGGCAACCAGGCGAAGAACTTCGCGCTTATACTGCATTTTGTAGGAGCGCTTGGCGCGCATCTTTCTTTTTGCGCTATGCGAGCAGGACTCCATGCCTTACGGTGCTCTGCGTGCCAGTAATTTTTTGTAGTATTGGTTGGTACAAAATAAGAACCCTTATTCATCTGATTGGCTAAAATTCAATCATTGTTTTGTATCGGATCAGAAGTCGGGACTTGTCGCATGGCGTATTTTTTGGTAGAGCGTATTTTTCCATCGTTATCTGTAGTCCTGCGCATCACCCAGAGGACCGAAACCATACGCGGCATAATCCGATGCAAAGCGGGTAGGGTTGGCATTGATCTAAGCGTATGTTTATGGTCCCCACTATCGGAACCGCCGCTCTGCATATCTCAGGAACCGTGGCCCGCCTCGTCCGAACCGCAAGCGTGGACGTAGAACCAAAGGTAGCGGTGGCAGGGAGATGGTCACGCTGTCGAAGCTCCGTGGTACACTCTTGACGCTATCTTCACCGTGATTGAGGATCTGGCTATGCGTCGCGCCTCCCCGACCGAGACCCGCCTACAGTGCGAAGGTAACGGCTGGTTTCGTGGGCGGATTCCCTGAATCGAGTACTAGCGCAGGAGGGCGCGACTCAATTCGGAATGACAGAGTGTGGGCGGGCAATCTGTAAATATGGGTATGTGCCAATATGCATGTAGTGTCGATATGTGTGTGTATGTGCCGATCTGTACTTTCTTTGGTTGTATACATGCAGGTGATAGTCCTGCGCATCACCCAGAGGACCGAAACCATACGCGGCATAATCCGATGCAAAGCGGGTAGGGTTGGCATTGATCTAAGCGTATGTTTATGGTCCCCACTATCGGAACCGCCGCTCTGCATATCTCAGGAACCGTGGCCCGCCTCGTCCGAACCGCAAGCGTGGACGTAGAACCAAAGGTAGCGGTGGCAGGGAGATGGTCACGCTGTCGAAGCTCCGTGGTACACTCTTGACGCTATCTTCACCGTGATTGAGGATCTGGCTATGCGTCGCGCCTCCCCGACCGAGACCCGCCTACAGTGCGAAGGTAACGGCTGGTTTCGTGGGCGGATTCCCTGAATCGAGTACTAGCGCAGGAGGGCGCGACTCAATTCGGAATGACAGAGTGTGGGCGGGCAATCTGTAAATATGGGTATGTGCCAATATGCATGTACGTGTCGATATGTGTGTGTATGTGCCGATCTGTACTTTCTTTGCTTGTATACATGCGGGTGATAGTCCTGCGCATCACCCAGAGGACCGAAACCATACGCGGCATAATCCGATGCAAAGCGGGTAGGGTTGGCATTGATCTAAGCGTATGTTTATGGTCCCCACTATCGGAACCGCCGCTCTGCATATCTCAGGAACCGTGGCCCGCCTCGTCCGAACCGCAAGCGTGGACGTAGAACCAAAGGTAGCGGTGGCAGGGAGATGGTCACGCTGTCGAAGCTCCGTGGTACACTCTTGACGCTATCTTCACCGTGATTGAGGATCTGGCTATGCGTCGCGCCTCCCCGACCGAGACCCGCCTACAGTGCGAAGGTAACGGCTGGTTTCGTGGGCGGATTCCTGAATCGAGTACTAGCGCAGGAGGGCGCGACTCAATTCGGAATGACAGAGTGTGGGCGGGCAATCTGTAAATATGGGTATGTGCCAATATGCATGTAGTGTCGATATGTGTGTGTATGTGCCGATCTGTACTTTCTTTGGTTGTATACATGCAGGTGATAGTCCTGCGCATCACCCAGAGGACCGAAACCATACGCGGCATAATCCGATGCAAAGCGGGTAGGGTTGGCATTGATCTAAGCGTATGTTTATGGTCCCCACTATCGGAACCGCCGCTCTGCATATCTCAGGAACCATGACCCGCCTCGTCCGAACCGCAAGCGTGGTCGTAGAACCAAAGGTAGCGGTGGCAGGGAGATGGTCACGCTGTCGAAGCTCCGTGGTACACTCTTGACGCTATCTTCACCGTGATTGAGGATCTGGCTATGCGTCGCGCCTCCCGACCGAGACCCGCCTACAGTGCGAAGGTAACGGCTGGTTTCGTGGGCGGATTCCCTGAATCGAGTACTAGCGCAGGAGGGCGCGACTCAATTCGGAATGACAGAGTGTGGGCGGGCAATCTGTAAATATGGGTATGTGCCAATATGCATGTACGTGTCGATATGTGTGTGTATGTGCCGATCTGTACTTTCTTTGCTTGTATACATGCGGGTGATAGTCCTGCGCATCACCCAGAGGACCGAAACCATACGCGGCATAATCCGATGCAAAGCGGGTAGGGTTGGCATTGATCTAAGCGTATGTTTATGGTCCCCACTATCGGAACCGCCGCTCTGCATATCTCAGGAACCGTGGCCCGCCTCGTCCGAACCGCAAGCGTGGACGTAGAACCAAAGGTAGCGGTGGCAGGGAGATGGTCACGCTGTCGAAGCTCCGTGGTACACTCTTGACGCTATCTTCACCGTGATTGAGGATCTGGCTATGCGTCGCGCCTCCCCGACCGAGACCCGCCTACAGTGCGAAGGTAACGGCTGGTTTCGTGGGCGGATTCCCTGAATCGAGTACTAGCGCAGGAGGGCGCGACTCAATTCGGAATGACAGAGTGTGGGCGGGCAATCTGTAAATATGGGTATGTGCCAATATGCATGTACGTGTCGATATGTGTGTATGTGCCGATCTGTACTTTCTTTGGTTGTATACATGCAGGTGATAGTCCTGCGCATCACCCAGAGGACCGAAACCATACGCGGCATAATCCGATGCAAAGCGGGTAGGGTTGGCATTGATCTAAGCGTATGTTTATGGTCCCCACTATCGGAACCGCCGCTCTGCATATCTCAGGAACCGTGGCCCGCCTCGTCCGAACCGCAAGCGTGGACGTAGAACCAAAGGTAGCGGTGGCAGGGAGATGGTCACGCTGTCGAAGCTCCGTGGTACACTCTTGACGCTATCTTCACCGTGATTGAGGATCTGGCTATGCGTCGCGCCTCCCCGACCGAGACCCACCTACAGTGCGAAGGTAACGGCTGGTTTCGTGGGCGGATTCCCTGAATCGAGTACTAGCGCAGGAGGGCGCGACTCAATTCGGAATGACAGAGTGTGGGCGGGCAATCTGTAAATATGGGTATGTGCCAATATGCATGTACGTGTCGATATGTGTGTATGTGTCGATCTGTACTTTCTTTGGTTGTATACATGCAGGTGATAGTCCTGCGCATCACCCAGAGGACCGAAACCATACGCGGCATAATCCGATGCAAAGCGGGTAGGGTTGGCATTGATCTAAGCGTATGTTTATGGTCCCCACTATCGGAACCGCCGCTCTGCATATCTCAGGAACCGTGGCCCGCCTCGTCCGAACCGCAAGCGTGGACGTAGAACCAAAGGTAGCGGTGGCAGGGAGATGGTCACGCTGTCGAAGCTCCGTGATACACTCTTGACGCTATCTTCACCGTGATTGAGGATCTGGCTATGCGTCGCGCCTCCCCGACCGAGACCCGCCTACAGTGCGAAGGTAACGGCTGGTTTCGTGGGCGGATTCCCTGAATCGAGTACTAGCGCAGGAGGGCGCGACTCAATTCGGAATGACAGAGTGTGGGCGGGCAATCTGTAAATATGGGTATGTGCCAATATGCATGTACGTGTCGATATGTGTGTATGTACCGATCTGTACTTTCTTTGGTTGTATACATGCAGGTGATAGTCCTGCGCATCACCCAGAGGACCGAAACCATACGCGGCATAATCCGATGCAAAGCGGGTAGGGTTGGCATTGATCTAAGCGTATGTTTATGGTCCCCACTATCGGAACCGCCGCTCTGCATATCTCAGGAACCATGACCCGCCTCGTCCGAACCGCAAGCGTGGACGTAGAACCAAAGGTAGCGGTGGCAGGGAGATGGTCACGCTGTCGAAGCCCCGTGATACACTCTTGACGCTATCTTCACCGTGATTGAGGATCTGGCTATGCGTCGCGCCTCCCCGACCGAGACCCGCCTACAGTGCGAAGGTAACGGCTGGTTTCGTGGGCGGATTCCCTGAATCGAGTACTAGCGCAGGACGGCGCGACTCAATTCGGAATGACAGAGTGTGGGCGGGCAATCTGTAAATATGGGTATGCGCCAATATGCATGTACGTGTCGATATGTGTGTATGTGCCGATCTGTACTTTCTTTGGTTGTATACATGCAGGTGATAGTCCTGCGCATCACCCAGAGGACCGAAACCATACGCGGCATAATCCGATGCAAAGCGGGTAGGGTTGGCATTGATCTAAGCGTATGTTTATGGCCCCCACTATCGGAACCGCCGCTCTGCATATCTCAGGAACCGTGGCCCGCCTCGTCCGAACCGCAAGCGTGGACGTAGAACCAAAGGTAGCGGTGGCAGGGAGATGGTCACGCTGTCGAAGCTCCGTGATACACTCTTGACGCTATCTTCACCGTGATTGAGGATCTGGCTATGCGTCGCGCCTCCCCGACCGAGACCCGCCTACAGTGCGAAGGTAACGGCTGGTTTCGTGGGCGGATTCCTGAATCGAGTACTAGCGCAGGAGGGCGCGACTCAATTCGGAATGACAGAGTGTGGGCGGGCAATCTGTAAATATGGGTATGTGCCAATATGCATGTACGTGTCGATATGTGTGTATGTGCCGATCTGTACTTTCTTTGGTTGTATACATGCAGGTGATAGTCCTGCGCATCACCCAGAGGACCGAAACCATACGCGGCATAATCCGATGCAAAGCGGGTAGGGTTGGCATTGATCTAAGCGTATGTTTATGGTCCCCACTATCGGAACCGCCGCTCTGCATATCTCAGGAACCGTGGCCCGCCTCGTCCGAACCGCAAGCGTGGACGTAGAACCAAAGGTAGCGGTGGCAGGGAGATGGTCACGCTGTCGAAGCTCCGTGGTACACTCTTGACGCTATCTTCACCGTGATTGAGGATCTGGCTATGCGTCGCGCCTCCCCGACCGAGACCCGCCTACAGTGCGAAGGTAACGGCTGGTTTCGTGGGCGGATTCCCTGAATCGAGTACTAGCGCAGGACGGCGCGACTCAATTCGGAATGACAGAGTGTGGGCGGGCAATCTGTAAATATGGGTATGCGCCAATATGCATGTACGTGTCGATATGTGTGTATGTACCGATCTGTACTTTCTTTGGTTGTATACATGCAGGTGATAGTCCTGCGCATCACCCAGAGGACCGAAACCATACGCGGCATAATCCGATGCAAAGCGGGTAGGGTTGGCATTGATCTAAGCGTATGTTTATGGTCCCCACTATCGGAACCGCCGCTCTGCATATCTCAGGAACCATGACCCGCCTCGTCCGAACCGCAAGCGTGGACGTAGAACCAAAGGTAGCGGTGGCAGGGAGATGGTCACGCTGTCGAAGCTCCGTGGTACACTCTTGACGCTATCTTCACCGTGATTGAGGATCTGGCTATGCGTCGCGCCTCCCCGACCGAGACCCGCCTACAGTGCGAAGGTAACGGCTGGTTTCGTGGGCGGATTCCCTGAATCGAGTACTAGCGCAGGAGGGCGTGACTCAATTCGGAATGACAGAGTGTGGGCGGGCAATCTGTAAATATGGGTATGTGCCAATATGCATGTACGTGTCGATATGTGTGTATGTGCCGATCTGTACTTTCTTTGGTTGTATACATGCAGGTGATAGTCCTGCGCATCACCCAGAGGACCGAAACCATACGCGGCATAATCCGATGCAAAGCGGGTAGGGTTGGCATTGATCTAAGCGTATGTTTATGGTCCCCACTATCGGAACCGCCGCTCTGCATATCTCAGGAACCGTGGCCCGCCTCGTCCGAACCGCAAGCGTGGACGTAGAACCAAAGGTAGCGGTGGCAGGGAGATGGTCACGCTGTCGAAGCTCCGTGGTACACTCTTGACGCTATCTTCACCGTGATTGAGGATCTGGCTATGCGTCGCGCCTCCCCGACCGAGACCCGCCTACAGTGCGAAGGTAACGGCTGGTTTCGTGGGCGGATTCCTGAATCGAGTAATAGCGCAGGACGTCTCGACTCAATTCTTAATTACATATTGTGGGATGTCAATCTGTAAATATGTTTATGCGCAAATATGCATTTAAGTGTAGATATGTGTGTATGTTCCGATCTGTACTTTCTTTGGTTGTATACATGCAGGTGATAGTCCTGCGCATCACCCAGAGGACCGAAACCATACGCGGCATAATCCGATGCAAAGCGGGTAGGGTTGGCATTGATCTAAGCGTATGTTTATGGCCCCCACTATCGGAACCGCCGCTCTGCATATCTCAGGAACCGTGGCCCGCCTCGTCCGAACCGCAAGCGTGGACGTAGAACCAAAGGTAGCGGTGGCAGGGAGATGGTCACGCTGTCGAAGCTCCGTGATACACTCTTGACGCTATCTTCACCGTGATTGAGGATCTGGCTATGCGTCGCGCCTCCCCGACCGAGACCCGCCTACAGTGCGAAGGTAACGGCTGGTTTCGTGGGCGGATTCCCTGAATCGAGTACTAGCGCAGGAGGGCGCGACTCAATTCGGAATGACAGAGTGTGGGCGGGCAATCTGTAAATATGGGTATGTGCCAATATGCATGTACGTGTCGATATGTGTGTATGTGCCGATCTGTACTTTCTTTGGTTGTATACATGCAGGTGATAGTCCTGCGCATCACCCAGAGGACCGAAACCATACGCGGCATAATCCGATGCAAAGCGGGTAGGGTTGGCATTGATCTAAGCGTATGTTTATGGTCCCCACTATCGGAACCGCCGCTCTGCATATCTCAGGAACCGTGGCCCGCCTCGTCCGAACCGCAAGCGTGGACGTAGAACCAAAGGTAGCGGTGGCAGGGAGATGGTCACGCTGTCGAAGCTCCGTGGTACACTCTTGACGCTATCTTCACCGTGATTGAGGATCTGGCTATGCGTCGCGCCTCCCCGACCGAGACCCGCCTACAGTGCGAAGGTATCGGCTGGTTTCGTGGGCGGATTCCCTGAATCGAGTACTAGCGCAGGAGGGCGTGACTCAATTCGGAATGACAGAGTGTGGGCGGGCAATCTGTAAATATGGGTATGTGCCAATATGCATGTACGTGTCGATATGTGTGTATGTGCCGATCTGTACTTTCTTTGGTTGTATACATGCAGGTGATAGTCCTGCGCATCACCCAGAGGACCGAAACCATACGCGGCATAATCCGATGCAAAGCGGGTAGGGTTGGCATTGATCTAAGCGTATGTTTATGGTCCCCACTATCGGAACCGCCGCTCTGCATATCTCAGGAACCGTGGCCCGCCTCGTCCGAACCGCAAGCGTGGACGTAGAACCAAAGGTAGCGGTGGCAGGGAGATGGTCACGCTGTCGAAGCTCCGTGATACACTCTTGACGCTATCTTCACCGTGATTGAGGATCTGGCTATGCGTCGCGCCTCCCCGACCGAGACCCGCCTACAGTGCGAAGGTAACGGCTGGTTTCGTGGGCGGATTCCTGAATCGAGTACTAGCGCAGGAGGGCGCGACTCAATTCGGAATGACAGAGTGTGGGCGGGCAATCTGTAAATATGGGTATGTGCCAATATGCATGTACGTGTCGATATGTGTGTATGTGCCGATCTGTACTTTCTTTGGTTGTATACATGCAGGTGATAGTCCTGCGCATCACCCAGAAGGACCGAAACCATACGCGGCATAATCCGATGCAAAGCGGGTAGGGTTGGCATTGATCTAAGCGTATGTTTATGGTCCCCACTATCGGAACCGCCGCTCTGCATATCTCAGGAACCGTGGCCCGCCTCGTCCGAACCGCAAGCGTGGACGTAGAACCAAAGGTAGCGGTGGCAGGGAGATGGTCACGCTGTCGAAGCTCCGTGGTACACTCTTGACGCTATCTTCACCGTGATTGAGGATCTGGCTATGCGTCGCGCCTCCCCGACCGAGACCCGCCTACAGTGCGAAGGTATCGGCTGGTTTCGTGGGCGGATTCCTGAATCGAGTACTAGCGCAGGAGGGCGTGACTCAATTCGGAATGACAGAGTGTGGGCGGGCAATCTGTAAATATGGGTATGTGCCAATATGCATGTACGTGTCGATATGTGTGTATGTGCCGATCTGTACTTTCTTTGGTTGTATACATGCAGGTGATAGTCCTGCGCATCACCCAGAGGACCGAAACCATACGCGGCATAATCCGATGCAAAGCGGGTAGGGTTGGCATTGATCTAAGCGTATGTTTATGGCCCCACTATCGGAACCGCCGCTCTGCATATCTCAGGAACCGTGGCCCGCCTCGTCCGAACCGCAAGCGTGGACGTAGAACCAAAGGTAGCGGTGGCAGGGAGATGGTCACGCTGTCGAAGCTCCGTGATACACTCTTGACGCTATCTTCACCGTGATTGAGGATCTGGCTATGCGTCGCGCCTCCCCGACCGAGACCCGCCTACAGTGCGAAGGTATCGGCTGGTTTCGTGGGCGGATTCCCTGAATCGAGTACTAGCGCAGGAGGGCGTGACTCAATTCGGAATGACAGAGTGTGGGCGGGCAATCTGTAAATATGGGTATGTGCCAATATGCATGTACGTGTCGATATGTGTGTATGTACCGATCTGTACTTTCTTTGGTTGTATACATGCAGGTGATAGTCCTGCGCATCACCCAGAGGACCGAAACCATACGCGGCATAATCCGATGCAAAGCGGGTAGGGTTGGCATTGATCTAAGCGTATGTTTATGGCCCCCACTATCGGAACCGCCGCTCTGCATATCTCAGGAACCGTGGCCCGCCTCGTCCGAACCGCAAGCGTGGACGTAGAACCAAAGGTAGCGGTGGCAGGGAGATGGTCACGCTGTCGAAGCTCCGTGATACACTCTTGACGCTATCTTCACCGTGATTGAGGATCTGGCTATGCGTCGCGCCTCCCCGACCGAGACCCGCCTACAGTGCGAAGGTATCGGCTGGTTTCGTGGGCGGATTCCTGAATCGAGTACTAGCGCAGGAGGGCGTGACTCAATTCGGAATGACAGAGTGTGGGCGGGCAATCTGTAAATATGGGTATGTGCCAATATGCATGTACGTGTCGATATGTGTGTATGTACCGATCTGTACTTTCTTTGGTTGTATACATGCAGGTGATAGTCCTGCGCATCACCCAGAGGACCGAAACCATACGCGGCATAATCCGATGCAAAGCGGGTAGGGTTGGCATTGATCTAAGCGTATGTTTATGGTCCCCACTATCGGAACCGCCGCTCTGCATATCTCAGGAACCGTGGCCCGCCTCGTCCGAACCGCAAGCGTGGACGTAGAACCAAAGGTAGCGGTGGCAGGGAGATGGTCACGCTGTCGAAGCTCCGTGGTACACTCTTGACGCTATCTTCACCGTGATTGAGGATCTGGCTATGCGTCGCGCCTCCCCGACCGAGACCCGCCTACAGTGCGAAGGTAACGGCTGGTTTCGTGGGCGGATTCCTGAATCGAGTACTAGCGCAGGAGGGCGCGACTCAATTCGGAATGACAGAGTGTGGGCGGGCAATCTGTAAATATGGGTATGTGCCAATATGCATGTACGTGTCGATATGTGTGTATGTGCCGATCTGTACTTTCTTTGCTTGTATACATGCAGGTGATAGTCCTGCGCATCACCCAGAGGACCGAAACCATACGCGGCATAATCCGATGCAAAGCGGGTAGGGTTGGCATTGATCTAAGCGTATGTTTATGGTCCCCACTATCGGAACCGCCGCTCTGCATATCTCAGGAACCATGGCCCGCCTCGTCCGAACCGCAAGCGTGGACGTAGAACCAAAGGTAGCGGTGGCAGGGAGATGGTCACGCTGTCGAAGCTCCGTGGTACACTCTTGACGCTATCTTCACCGTGATTGAGGATCTGGCTATGCGTCGCGCCTCCCCGACCGAGACCCGCCTACAGTGCGAAGGTATCGGCTGGTTTCGTGGGCGGATTCCCTGAATCGAGTACTAGCGCAGGAGGGCGTGACTCAATTCGGAATGACAGAGTGTGGGCGGGCAATCTGTAAATATGGGTATGTGCCAATATGCATGTACGTGTCGATATGTGTGTATGTACCGATCTGTACTTTCTTTGGTTGTATACATGCAGGTGATAGTCCTGCGCATCACCCAGAGGACCGAAACCATACGCGGCATAATCCGATGCAAAGCGGGTAGGGTTGGCATTGATCTAAGCGTATGTTTATGGTCCCCACTATCGGAACCGCCGCTCTGCATATCTCAGGAACCGTGGCCCGCCTCGTCCGAACCGCAAGCGTGGACGTAGAACCAAAGGTAGCGGTGGCAGGGAGATGGTCACGCTGTCGAAGCTCCGTGGTACACTCTTGACGCTATCTTCACCGTGATTGAGGATCTGGCTATGCGTCGCGCCTCCCCGACCGAGACCCGCCTACAGTGCGAAGGTAACGGCTGGTTTCGTGGGCGGATTCCCTGAATCGAGTACTAGCGCAGGAGGGCGCGACTCAATTCGGAATGAGAGTGTGGGCGGGCAATCTGTAAATATGGGTATGTGCCAATATGCATGTACGTGTCGATATGTGTGTATGTGCCGATCTGTACTTTCTTTGGTTGTATACATGCAGGTGATAGTCCTGCGCATCACCCAGAGGACCGAAACCATACGCGGCATAATCCGATGCAAAGCGGGTAGGGTTGGCATTGATCTAAGCGTATGTTTATGGTCCCCACTATCGGAACCGCCGCTCTGCATATCTCAGGAACCGTGGCCCGCCTCGTCCGAACCGCAAGCGTGGACGTAGAACCAAAGGTAGCGGTGGCAGGGAGATGGTCACGCTGTCGAAGCTCCGTGGTACACTCTTGACGCTATCTTCACCGTGATTGAGGATCTGGCTATGCGTCGCGCCTCCCGACCGAGACCCGCCTACAGTGCGAAGGTAACGGCTGGTTTCGTGGGCGGATTCCTGAATCGAGTACTAGCGCAGGAGGGCGCGACTCAATTCGGAATGACAGAGTGTGGGCGGGCAATCTGTAAATATGGGTATGTGCCAATATGCATGTACGTGTCGATATGTGTGTATGTGCCGATCTGTACTTTCTTTGGTTGTATACATGCAGGTGATAGTCCTGCGCATCACCCAGAGGACCGAAACCATACGCGGCATAATCCGATGCAAAGCGGGTAGGGTTGGCATTGATCTAAGCGTATGTTTATGGCCCCCACTATCGGAACCGCCGCTCTGCATATCTCAGGAACCATGACCCGCCTCGTCCGAACCGCAAGCGTGGACGTAGAACCAAAGGTAGCGGTGGCAGGGAGATGGTCACGCTGTCGAAGCTCCGTGGTACACTCTTGACGCTATCTTCACCGTGATTGAGGATCTGGCTATGCGTCGCGCCTCCCCGACCGAGACCCGCCTACAGTGCGAAGGTAACGGCTGGTTTCGTGGGCGGATTCCTGAATCGAGTACTAGCGCAGGAGGGCGCGACTCAATTCGGAATGACAGAGTGTGTGGGCGGGCAATCTGTAAATATGGGTATGTGCCAATATGCATGTACGTGTCGATATGTGTGTATGTGCCGATCTGTACTTTCTTTGGTTGTATACATGCAGGTGATAGTCCTGCGCATCACCCAGAAGGACCGAAACCATACGCGGCATAATCCGATGCAAAGCGGGTAGGGTTGGCATTGATCTAAGCGTATGTTTATGGTCCCCACTATCGGAACCGCCGCTCTGCATATCTCAGGAACCGTGGCCCGCCTCGTCCGAACCGCAAGCGTGGACGTAGAACCAAAGGTAGCGGTGGCAGGGAGATGGTCACGCTGTCGAAGCTCCGTGGTACACTCTTGACGCTATCTTCACCGTGATTGAGGATCTGGCTATGCGTCGCGCCTCCCCGACCGAGACCCGCCTACAGTGCGAAGGTAACGGCTGGTTTCGTGGGCGGATTCCCTGAATCGAGTACTAGCGCAGGAGGGCGCGACTCAATTCGGAATGACAGAGTGTGGGCGGGCAATCTGTAAATATGGGTATGTGCCAATATGCATGTACGTGTCGATATGTGTGTATGTGCCGATCTGTACTTTCTTTGCTTGTATACATGCAGGTGATAGTCCTGCGCATCACCCAGAGGACCGAAACCATACGCGGCATAATCCGATGCAAAGCGGGTAGGGTTGGCATTGATCTAAGCGTATGTTTATGGCCCCCACTATCGGAACCGCCGCTCTGCATATCTCAGGAACCATGGCCCGCCTCGTCCGAACCGCAAGCGTGGACGTAGAACCAAAGGTAGCGGTGGCAGGGAGATGGTCACGCTGTCGAAGCTCCGTGGTACACTCTTGACGCTATCTTCACCGTGATTGAGGATCTGGCTATGCGTCGCGCCTCCCCGACCGAGACCCGCCTACAGTGCGAAGGTAACGGCTGGTTTCGTGGGCGGATTCCCTGAATCGAGTACTAGCGCAGGAGGGCGCGACTCAATTCGGAATGACAGAGTGTGGGCGGGCAATCTGTAAATATGGGTATGTGCCAATATGCATGTACGTGTCGATATGTGTGTATGTGTCGATCTGTACTTTCTTTGGTTGTATACATGCAGGTGATAGTCCTGCGCATCACCCAGAGGACCGAAACCATACGCGGCATAATCCGATGCAAAGCGGGTAGGGTTGGCATTGATCTAAGCGTATGTTTATGGTCCCCACTATCGGAACCGCCGCTCTGCATATCTCAGGAACCGTGGCCCGCCTCGTCCGAACCGCAAGCGTGGACGTAGAACCAAAGGTAGCGGTGGCAGGGAGATGGTCACGCTGTCGAAGCTCCGTGGTACACTCTTGACGCTATCTTCACCGTGATTGAGGATCTGGCTATGCGTCGCGCCTCCCCGACCGAGACCCGCCTACAGTGCGAAGGTAACGGCTGGTTTCGTGGGCGGATTCCCTGAATCGAGTACTAGCGCAGGAGGGCGCGACTCAATTCGGAATGACAGAGTGTGGGCGGGCAATCTGTAAATATGGGTATGTGCCAATATGCATGTACGTGTCGATATGTGTGTATGTGCCGATCTGTACTTTCTTTGGTTGTATACATGCAGGTGATAGTCCTGCGCATCACCCAGAGGACCGAAACCATACGCGGCATAATCCGATGCAAAGCGGGTAGGGTTGGCATTGATCTAAGCGTATGTTTATGGTCCCCACTATCGGAACCGCCGCTCTGCATATCTCAGGAACCGTGGCCCGCCTCGTCCGAACCGCAAGCGTGGACGTAGAACCAAAGGTAGCGGTGGCAGGGAGATGGTCACGCTGTCGAAGCTCCGTGGTACACTCTTGACGCTATCTTCACCGTGATTGAGGATCTGGCTATGCGTCGCGCCTCCCCGACCGAGACCCGCCTACAGTGCGAAGGTATCGGCTGGTTTCGTGGGCGGATTCCCTGAATCGAGTACTAGCGCAGGAGGGCGCGACTCAATTCGGAATGACAGAGTGTGGGCGGGCAATCTGTAAATATGGGTATGTGCCAATATGCATGTACGTGTCGATATGTGTGTATGTGCCGATCTGTACTTTCTTTGGTTGTATACATGCAGGTGATAGTCCTGCGCATCACCCAGAGGACCGAAACCATACGCGGCATAATCCGATGCAAAGCGGGTAGGGTTGGCATTGATCTAAGCGTATGTTTATGGTCCCCACTATCGGAACCGCCGCTCTGCATATCTCAGGAACCATGGCCCGCCTCGTCCGAACCGCAAGCGTGGACGTAGAACCAAAGGTAGCGGTGGCAGGGAGATGGTCACGCTGTCGAAGCTCCGTGGTACACTCTTGACGCTATCTTCACCGTGATTGAGGATCTGGCTATGCGTCGCGCCTCCCGACCGAGACCCGCCTACAGTGCGAAGGTAACGGCTGGTTTCGTGGGCGGATTCCCTGAATCGAGTACTAGCGCAGGAGGGCGCGACTCAATTCGGAATGACAGAGTGTGGGCGGGCAATCTGTAAATATGGGTATGTGCCAATATGCATGTACGTGTCGATATGTGTGTATGTGCCGATCTGTACTTTCTTTGGTTGTATACATGCAGGTGATAGTCCTGCGCATCACCCAGAGGACCGAAACCATACGCGGCATAATCCGATGCAAAGCGGGTAGGGTTGGCATTGATCTAAGCGTATGTTTATGGTCCCCACTATCGGAACCGCCGCTCTGCATATCTCAGGAACCGTGGCCCGCCTCGTCCGAACCGCAAGCGTGGACGTAGAACCAAAGGTAGCGGTGGCAGGGAGATGGTCACGCTGTCGAAGCTCCGTGGTACACTCTTGACGCTATCTTCACCGTGATTGAGGATCTGGCTATGCGTCGCGCCTCCCCGACCGAGACCCGCCTACAGTGCGAAGGTATCGGCTGGTTTCGTGGGCGGATTCCCTGAATCGAGTACTAGCGCAGGAGGGCGCGACTCAATTCGGAATGACAGAGTGTGGGCGGGCAATCTGTAAATATGGGTATGTGCCAATATGCATGTACGTGTCGATATGTGTGTATGTGCCGATCTGTACTTTCTTTGGTTGTATACATGCAGGTGATAGTCCTGCGCATCACCCAGAGGACCGAAACCATACGCGGCATAATCCGATGCAAAGCGGGTAGGGTTGGCATTGATCTAAGCGTATGTTTATGGTCCCCACTATCGGAACCGCCGCTCTGCATATCTCAGGAACCATGGCCCGCCTCGTCCGAACCGCAAGCGTGGACGTAGAACCAAAGGTAGCGGTGGCAGGGAGATGGTCACGCTGTCGAAGCTCCGTGATACACTCTTGACGCTATCTTCACCGTGATTGAGGATCTGGCTATGCGTCGCGCCTCCCCGACCGAGACCCGCCTACAGTGCGAAGGTAACGGCTGGTTTCGTGGGCGGATTCCCTGAATCGAGTACTAGCGCAGGAGGGCGCGACTCAATTCGGAATGACAGAGTGTGGGCGGGCAATCTGTAAATATGGGTATGTGCCAATATGCATGTACGTGTCGATATGTGTGTATGTACCGATCTGTACTTTCTTTGGTTGTATACATGCAGGTGATAGTCCTGCGCATCACCCAGAGGACCGAAACCATACGCGGCATAATCCGATGCAAAGCGGGTAGGGTTGGCATTGATCTAAGCGTATGTTTATGGTCCCCACTATCGGAACCGCCGCTCTGCATATCTCAGGAACCGTGGCCCGCCTCGTCCGAACCGCAAGCGTGGACGTAGAACCAAAGGTAGCGGTGGCAGGAGATGGTCACGCTGTCGAAGCTCCGTGGTACACTCTTGACGCTATCTTCACCGTGATTGAGGATCTGGCTATGCGTCGCGCCTCCCCGACCGAGACCCGCCTACAGTGCGAAGGTAACGGCTGGTTTCGTGGGCGGATTCCCTGAATCGAGTACTAGCGCAGGAGGGCGCGACTCAATTCGGAATGACAGAGTGTGGGCGGGCAATCTGTAAATATGGGTATGTGCCAATATGCATGTACGTGTCGATATGTGTGTATGTGTCGATCTGTACTTTCTTTGCTTGTATACATGCAGGTGATAGTCCTGCGCATCACCCAGAGGACCGAAACCATACGCGGCATAATCCGATGCAAAGCGGGTAGGGTTGGCATTGATCTAAGCGTATGTTTATGGTCCCCACTATCGGAACCGCCGCTCTGCATATCTCAGGAACCGTGGCCCGCCTCGTCCGAACCGCAAGCGTGGACGTAGAACCAAAGGTAGCGGTGGCAGGGAGATGGTCACGCTGTCGAAGCTCCGTGGTACACTCTTGACGCTATCTTCACCGTGATTGAGGATCTGGCTATGCGTCGCGCCTCCCCGACCGAGACCCGCCTACAGTGCGAAGGTAACGGCTGGTTTCGTGGGCGGATTCCCTGAATCGAGTACTAGCGCAGGAGGGCGCGACTCAATTCGGAATGACAGAGTGTGGGCGGGCAATCTGTAAATATGGGTATGTGCCAATATGCATGTACGTGTCGATATGTGTGTATGTGTCGATCTGTACTTTCTTTGGTTGTATACATGCAGGTAATAGTCCTGCGCATCACCCAGAGGACCGAAACCATACGCGGCATAATCCGATGCAAAGCGGGTAGGGTTGGCATTGATCTAAGCGTATGTTTATGGTCCCCACTATCGGAACCGCCGCTCTGCATATCTCAGGAACCGTGGCCCGCCTCGTCCGAACCGCAAGCGTGGACGTAGAACCAAAGGTAGCGGTGGCAGGGAGATGGTCACGCTGTCGAAGCTCCGTGGTACACTCTTGACGCTATCTTCACCGTGATTGAGGATCTGGCTATGCGTCGCGCCTCCCCGACCGAGACCCGCCTACAGTGCGAAGGTAACGGCTGGTTTCGTGGGCGGATTCCTGAATCGAGTACTAGCGCAGGAGGGCGCGACTCAATTCGGAATGACAGAGTGTGGGCGGGCAATCTGTAAATATGGGTATGTGCCAATATGCATGTACGTGTCGATATGTGTGTATGTGCCGATCTGTACTTTCTTTGCTTGTATACATGCAGGTGATAGTCCTGCGCATCACCCAGAGGACCGAAACCATACGCGGCATAATCCGATGCAAAGCGGGTAGGGTTGGCATTGATCTAAGCGTATGTTTATGGTCCCCACTATCGGAACCGCCGCTCTGCATATCTCAGGAACCGTGGCCCGCCTCGTCCGAACCGCAAGCGTGGACGTAGAACCAAAGGTAGCGGTGGCAGGGAGATGGTCACGCTGTCGAAGCTCCGTGGTACACTCTTGACGCTATCTTCACCGTGATTGAGGATCTGGCTATGCGTCGCGCCTCCCCGACCGAGACCCGCCTACAGTGCGAAGGTATCGGCTGGTTTCGTGGGCGGATTCCTGAATCGAGTACTAGCGCAGGAGGGCGCGACTCAATTCGGAATGACAGAGTGTGGGCGGGCAATCTGTAAATATGGGTATGTGCCAATATGCATGTACGTGTCGATATGTGTGTATGTACCGATCTGTACTTTCTTTGGTTGTATACATGCAGGTGATAGTCCTGCGCATCACCCAGAGGACCGAAACCATACGCGGCATAATCCGATGCAAAGCGGGTAGGGTTGGCATTGATCTAAGCGTATGTTTATGGTCCCCACTATCGGAACCGCCGCTCTGCATATCTCAGGAACCATGGCCCGCCTCGTCCGAACCGCAAGCGTGGACGTAGAACCAAAGGTAGCGGTGGCAGGGAGATGGTCACGCTGTCGAAGCTCCGTGGTACACTCTTGACGCTATCTTCACCGTGATTGAGGATCTGGCTATGCGTCGCGCCTCCCCGACCGAGACCCGCCTACAGTGCGAAGGTATCGGCTGGTTTCGTGGGCGGATTCCCTGAATCGAGTACTAGCGCAGGAGGGCGCGACTCAATTCGGAATGACAGAGTGTGGGCAGGAAATGGTTTGGCCGGCCAAGCCACCGCTGACACCGCCATGCAGCCCCCAGAGCTCCCGGGAGCGCTATTGCGATCGGACGCTAATTCCGACTTTCGCCATACCGCCGATACCAGCCACCCTCGGATCGCAGAACGCACCTCACCGGGCGAGGAGGCGAGCGGCGGGTGGCGTGTACGGGGGGGCCACGCGGTGTGTGGGCTGCTAGATGTAGTAAATCGCAGTAAAGAAGGGGGGGGGGGCGGTGTTTTTAGCTAGCGCGGAAGATGCAGATCAAGATCGGCCTGCACGAGCATGATGCAGGTTGAGATTGGCGTGCGCGAAAACAGGCGATTGAACCTGCACTACAGTGGTAAAACATAGTGCTTACTGAAAAACAACAACACATGCAATCAGTGTTATCCTGTCTTTATACAGCCTAACATCAGGATAAATTTCAGTGTAATTACAATGGCAATGCGCGACTATTGCGCTCGACGCAGAGATCCGTGGAGTTCCAGGCAAAGCTCTACCATAGTTCTTCTCAGAAGATGTTGCCTTCAATCCATTTTTTATGTAGATATCACTGGGGCCAAGTCTCAGCAGATCGTAGCAGCATCTCGTGGTGCTGGGCCTTCATGAAGAGAAAACCAGACGTCTTCAGCTGCACTTTGTCATGGTCGCCTGCACCCGTCATGAACGCATAAGCGACTTTTCTAGTACTTCGTGCTTTATCTCGGTGAAAACACCATACCCGAGCATGGCGCGACGGGGAATCCCTTCGCCTAAGAACTTATGCAGTAGGAACTAAGTCGACGCATGGAATGCTAGGATAAATTATCTTGTTTTTTCGGAGTGGATATACGCTCTAACTTAGCGGCTACCTAAACGAAATAGCTTCATCTCCGTTATCCATACCCAGCCATCTTGTGAACTACGAAGTCTTCCTCAATGGCACGCTACTTTCGTCTCCTCCAGACCACACGCAGAAGTAGTGGTCACCGAGCCCGTGACCAGCCTTGCTCCAGCAGGCTACCACCAGAGCGGTTAAGCGCGATCTTCCCCGCACTGTTTTGCTGTCGATGGGTGCTCTGCGCGCCCAAATTCTCGAATGGAGCCAGTTTTCTAAAAGCGGCAAAGTGCTGGACCACTCGTTTGGAGTGTCCCAAAAACCTCTACTATCATATGCAAATCCATTTCAGTACGGGATCTGTTAGATCCTATATTTTGAATTTAGAGAATGTGTCCGTCTTTTCCGATGTAGAAACAAAGACGCGAACAGAAACCCAACAGATTTTAAACCTTAAAGTGCGTATACCATGTGACGAGGGAAAATACACCCCATACAAACTGCAAGTCAAAAATCGCTTAAACTGCATATGCGTAGTTTAAGAAAATTCCTAATCCAGCATTATGCAGTAGTCGGGTTGGAGGGGTAGGCAGCAGTCTAAACCGGTGTAAACCGGTGCTAACCCAAAACTTGATCCCAGCTCAACGGTACGTTATGGTGTGCGATTAAGTGACGATCTGTATACCAATGTCTAGTCGGAGAGATATTTATGCAGATAAGGCACTTGCTTTAGCACCAATGAGAGTCAGTAAAACGAAGTCAGCTGCCGGTACATCATGACCCATATTTTGTGATTGCAGATCATCTAGTATTTGTGTGTATTCTGGATCAAAACGTGCCCGCATATATATATCGTAAGGAACACCACGAAGTTAACAGCTGAGTACAAGGCGTATCCAGCATGGCGTTGTGTATTAGCCCCAGGTGGGGGAGGTTGGAAACCTACTCCGTTACAAAGTGACAAATTATAAAATGATTACTTGCCGAAGCGATGCTAGAATAATACGTATTGCACAGGTCATTTCACTTACATGGTTTTCCTGTTACAGGTGGCAGCTGTAGCAAATCTCTAATTAATGGCGTGTGTTTGCCGCCCATGAATTTATCTGGAGTAGGCGACATGGCGCGGGATACCGAGTCTGTCCCACCGAGCAACCCTTGATCAGTATTGAGATATGTGATATCTGCTATCGACATTATAGTTAGTACACAAATCTATCACCCAGCAGAGGTGGGGCCGGAGGTGGCCGAGGAGAGAGCCGATGACCTATTGGCCTCGCCTCACTTTTGCAGCTCCATTAAACGAGGTGCCAATAAAATAGAGCAACTCGTTAAGAGGAAATGGCGTTTTTATACCATATCGTGCTGATAATCTCTTTTAAATTCCGAAATGATGTTGTGAGTGATATCTGACTGGGTGCCAATTGATATAAAGGAAAAATTGTCAGGAATTTCAAACTCAGCATCCACGCCATGTCGTGGACAACGTTCCGGGCTATCGATTGGGATCGAAGAATTAGTTGGGGGAGGTTGCGTTCGCAAAAGAATGGTCTCCGGTGATTTATTATCATCGTGATCGTTTCGCTTAGTCCTATAATAATCTTTCCATTGCTCTTCGAACTTTAGAAGCCGTTGAACGTTGCTAGCTTCCAATTGTATGATCGAGGGGTACGTTGCTAAAGCCGATTCGTCCGAGTTAAGTAGTGCGGTTCGACGATGTGGTTTGAAAAGCGTAAGGACAGCTTTGTAGTAATACGCAACGCTACTCGCGTCTACATTGCGCTCCCAATTTCAGGAATCTCATCACCACAAAGCCCTAGCATCTTTTTGTAGTTGCGTTTGCGAAGAATACTGGTACAAATTCCAAATTTCTGTCCATGCGTTTAGCCGCGGTGTTACCCTCGTACTGCTCGCAAATATCAATGAAAGGCGCCTTTCTTAAGGGCGATTGGCGTTTACAGTACTTTTCAAGAGGTGTATCGGTAGGAATAATGGATCTGTCGGCAAGTACCTCCTGGGAAACACTCAACTCAAAATATCCGACTTCTTTTTGTAGCATGGTACGAAGGTTCACGTGCGCGAAGCTATGTGAAAACCAGAACGGAGTTTCATTCAGCGGATATAAAGCGGCCATTGGGGCCACTACTTCTTGACCGTTCGTTATAGCATAGGGTGCGGTATCCGTTTCCATATCCGTAGCGTCGGGAGCTGTTGAGTTCATTTTAGTTGCTGCCTTCGCAAATGCTGCCAAACAAAGTACCGCTTGATTTTTAACAGGATTTTGATTTTTTTAAACAATACTTCACAACGCACGTCGCTGTGTCCTATGCCCCACTGCTCAGAACAAACTGCGGGTCGTGGTTACACTTTAACGCGGACATCGTGACGGGATTTGATGCGTTGACATATTCGCATCCTATTGGGCAGTGCAGACGAAGCCGTTGGCCGTCGTAAATGTATGTGGGACCTGTGTGAACTTCTCGGGTTTAAAAAAACCTGTACACACTGCCCTTTAGGGTACGGATGGTTTTCTGATAGAAGAACCACAATGCTTACAACGTTAGTTTGTTGAGCATGACAACATCTCCTAGGTTTTAAAATAAGATTCAGTAAGAAACTTGAAATATTGAATCGCTTCGAGAACAGCACTTTACTGACTTGACCCGCATTCACAGCTTATCGCTTAATGCCCATCCAATGTAAAGCGTCCTCCTTGCATTTTATATCGCCAAATAATCAAACGCCAACAACATGGATGTGGGATGTGTCTCAAAATGATGCCCGTGTATACGTAAGCACCGCATAATTCATTTCCGCACTGAGATCTATTTGACGCGTGGCTCTGTAGGTCCACTACAGCCACCAGGAAAAAAGGGAGGGAGACATTTTCACGGACACTGCCCACTTTGACATGGCTTCATAAGCCTTGGAATTACGAACTATTAAGTCCATATATTCACCTTGCCAAGGCCGAGCCAGGAAGCTAGAAGGGTCCACCCATGTGCCTTCAATTGAATGGTCATGGCCTTCCCCAACAGTTGAAGCAAAGGTTGAATATGTACTCTCATCACGAATAGCCTCGACTAGTGGGTCCATGCCATCACTTGGCGTTGTTCCGTCAATAATCACACTAGTAGGAATAATATGGGCACGTCTTTCGGACACAAGCGCTACTTCTTGTAAACTCGGTTGTTGCGTTCCAGCGAATGGAGGATTTTACGACAGAGAGTTAAATTGAGTCGATAGCGCTTTCTACTTGTTGCGGTTTGTGTTGGTGTCATGATCCCTACCATCGTAACCCCAACATGATTGGTAAGATTACGTGGGGGCATGGTTGGGATCGGGCCTTCCGTATTTTGTACAACATAATGATGGGATTTTATGGTTCGACACGGCCCTCCTGTTACGACCGACAGAGCGACAGTCGGAAGCACTAACGCAATTGCTTGTTCTTCGGTCCGTGTCGAGCTTGTAAACACGGAAGGTAAATGTCCAACATAATTTCCGTTTGCAATTGCCATGACGGGAGGAATTGTCAATTGAGAATTGGCAAGATGATCGTTGCAGGAGGCATACACTTGCACTCCCAGCGCGTTGTTTTATCGCTACAATACAACGGATAAAGTTTTAGCAAACATATCCTCTTATGGTAATTAACAGTTGTGGCGTAGCCTACCAGTTGCGAATAACCTTAAAACTTGTAGCTGTGGATCTCCAATCGATGCATCACACTGACTGACAATCTCTGCTGGAATATCTCTACCTCTTGGGACTGACAGACATCATTTCATATGCTAAAGAAAAGCACTATTAGCACAAGGTGGCCAAAAGAGATCGATGGTGCTGATTAATTTTTGGCGTACCTCCACAAATTCGCTTGTTAATTTAGGTGTAGAAGTCGAATTTCGATCCCGATTCAACTCACAAACACAGCATGCCATCATGGCTTCAGATGCAGAAGCTAGGGTCTCGGCCGCCTCTTTTTTGATCCCTTCATCGGTTGGAATGACAAAATCATTATCTCTGTCCATCGCTAATAGTTCACTTTCACTGTATACGCTGCACAGGTTCACCCCAACGCTATTACAGCCATCATTGGAGCGGTTACGGCTTCCATACGCACTCGGCTTTGTTGATGGATTCACGTTCTCCAATGTAACGGTTTGTCCCGATCAGGTGTACCATGCCTGAACTGCAGCACTCTAAAAAAACGGTTCGCAGCAAGTAGACCTGTTATGTCATCGCCCTCCGTTGAGTCTCTGCTACCACGATGTGCTGGAATCGTCGGAGGGTAACGCGTCGCTTGGTTGTACTCTTGTCGCTGTCGTTTTCGCGGCATCTTGCAAAATGGAATTTAATCGCAAATATACATCATTAACATCTTTGACTTCCGTAACGCGAGGCTATAAAACTTAAAACGCAATTTCTGAAAGCAAAAACCGTAAAAAAAATGGATTCAGAGTAGTGTATTCGTTTGAAATATATATTACGCTAATTACTGGTATGAAGCCATGTATTACAAAACGATGGACTGTTGAGCAATCTTCTGCGATGGTTGGAGTTGTTTTATAAACAGAATAGGTTTTTTCGCCGCCGCCATGGCTTCCGTGCTCACATCTACTCTTATCTTCGCTCCAGCTTCCGCACCCGTGTCACAAGCAGCTGGCGCGTGATCCTGTGTAATAGGACGCTGGACTCGAGCACTTCCGACCGCAGTTCCTCGGGTTATGCGCAGCGCGTACACATTGTCGAAGCGGTAGCAATACCCCGTGCGGTACTCGAGGTCATTCAGCATCAGAGGGTTACGAGACTTCCAGATGACTGGACGAAATACGAATCTTGCCCGTCGACTTGCGTCCAGCTTGGTGTACGCTTTGCAGAAGTCAGCAAACTTGAACATCACCTCTCGATCGGTCAGCTCAACAAGCCAATACGTCTCATGCTCCTTGATTGACAGAACGCCCAGCAAGAGGGAGACTTTATCGGTAGAGATGGCTTGGTTGTTGGATATGAATACCATGATATCTTGTACACGATCGAAGGAAGGGACTCCCTCCCACATTGCGGCTTCATGATCCACTGACATCCGAACTTCGAATGGCTGTCTTCTTCCACCAAGAAACCTTTGATTGTGCCATGACTAGTAGTAGATAAACAGCGTGCTAGCTATCAAGATACTTGAAAAGTGCTTGCGCATGGATCTGATTGACCATAGCGATGAGGCTCAATTCAACGCGGTCGCCTCCGTTTACAACTCGTTGGACCCCGCTCGACGAACAAGTTCGTGTTTTAGCTCACAGTATGGAAGAACAAGGACGTCAACCTCAACGACGCCAACCATCGAGTAGGGTTCAGCTACAGGTTTGAATTGGTGCACTCCTTGCGGTCGTTCTATGTCCACCCAGTTGGCCGTATCCAAATTCGACAGCGAATTCGCGCGGTACTGTTGCCACCCCTCGGCTTTGAAATTGATACACGCTCCCCCCCCCCCAGAGCCAACATCCCAAGCACCGAACAATACCCACAGCGCTCTTGTAAGTGAGGACAACGCCACTTCCAGTGCGGACAGCTCTGTGACACGTGGTTCACCATTGGTCAAGCTCGCATCGAGACGCAAGGCTCACACGACTGCACCTGCAGTAATTTCTGCTATGAAAGGCAAGACGGCACTTGGGCGGAAGGATGAAGCTGGTCTGGAATCGTAACTTTGACAAGAAGTTGTGCAAGAGTTTTGCTTTTTAATTTTCATAACTCGTTTGAACACATTTACATGTTCTCAGAAACATCTGATCTGCTTTTCTTTGTTGTAATGGAAATAGCCAACGAACCTTAGTCAAATACTCCATCGATTGCCGAACAAATGACACTTAATTGCTCGTCCTTGCAACGGATCTCTTTGGGTCTCCATTTGCATCTGGTGACATGATGGCATATGTCGTAGGATGTTTTTACTCGAGTTCAGTCCTGTTAATCATACACCATCCTAGTCAGTGCTGGCCAAATATTATAGACTGTTACTTATATTGTTCCCACTGGATCGTTCCAGGTTAGCCACTCGCCGTATATTCGAGCGGCTACTGGCTCTCCAGGCGCTTCCCTAAAATTAACATGTGACGAGATTGAGCGAGATTTTGCCTCAACCGGTCATCAGCTGTCTACTGACTTGCCCGAACCTGCCATTTTGATTGGTCGAGACAGAATCTGAGAATCTGGACCCGGCTGTACACCGTGCGACAAGATCTGAGCTGGAATTCGGCTGTGTTCCCCGGAGCGAAGTGTGTTCAAACCTAGGATGGACCCTTTAGGCCTGGAAGACTGCGTTCAGACAAAGAAACCCTGAACGCACTCGATCCGTCAAGGCCACCCCCGTCCTTAAGCGGGTTGACACATTGAGGCCGTCGAAAACGCCTGTACGAACGTATCGTGTATGGTGTCCCGCCTCGCCTAGGCCCTGAACGCACATGAACTTCGTGTACCCGGAACTCAGCCACCCCAGTGAAGCCGCGTACATGGTGTCCAGACCGCTGGCCACCCGGAAGAAGTCCCGCCAAGTGCCCCACAACCAAGCGAAGAGTCAACTGACCCTTGGCTGCAAGGCCTTGAGTACGGTTTCAGCCTTGGACGCAAATCGCCTTTGGCTGCAGACCTTGAACGCACTGCGTTCAGACCTGCCGACTCGGAAACCCGGTTTCAAGGAATGCGGGTTCAAGGGATCCTTGGTCGCATGCGGCCAAGGGTTTCCCAAAGAGCCAGTCAAGTACAAAGACATGGACACATTGAAGCTGGGCAAGAATCCAGCGGACAGCGTCTACGCCAACATTTCCAGTGTACTCAAGTCAAGATATTCGCCAGACGCGTGGCGAAGAATACAGAAGAACACAGAAGAACGCTACGCGAGAGATACCTTTACACACAGCTTAGCGATAGTCTAGCATATAACAACCAGAGAGTTAGTTTTACCCCCTACTGTGCAAATCGTCGAGGAATCGAGTCCTCTGTCTTTAAGGACAAGGGCAGTGCGGAGCTCCCCACACACATTCAAGCCCAATTACGGGGGGATCAGTCTGCTTCGGCTGCTGAAGTGATCCACGTATTCCATTTCCCAGTTGAGCCCATTGCGTTAAGCTAAGGGTGGTGTCTCATTTCATGTCATATTTCACTATTTTATACCTGTAAAACTTCTGCTGTAGAACGACTTGTGGGTTCACCGATTTGTGTTGGAATAACAGCATTGGCATCGAGAACTACGCATGGCTTTCGAAGGAACAAGGAAATATTCACAGATACCAGAGTACATTTTCATCGTTCAAAATTTGGTTGTCGACGATATCGTTGTTGTCTTTAACGGAGCTCGTTTTGCGAGAAGCGCTCCTGTTGTTAAATAATTGCTGATCTTCAGGTCTTAGGTTTGACATAGGCTCGAGGGTACTCGCCCAGCTTAGCCACACTCGCCGCTCACCATCATCACCGCGCTCAACACCCAGTATTGTATAAGGGTGGCCAGGTGCGTCCAATCCATCGTCTTCGTCAGCAAAGGATATGCCATAGATCTGCTTGATGGACCGGCGGTCCGCAACAGTCAGCACAGAGAGAGGCTCTACGCTGTCGGCCCAGCGCACCCAAACTCTCAATTCTCCATCTTCTCCGTACTCGTGTCCCTCGATTCCACTGTACGAAAATATTTCTGGGCCGCGTCCACGATCAACATAGCATTCAGAGGTGCGATTCGCGTTGCTCTCATTGCGGCGGATCGAGCGGCGGTCATTGACACGAGACGCGTGATCATCTTGGGTGTTTCCCTCATCATCTGACTCTGCGTCTGTGACGATAGCTGGTGGTAAAGTTGGAGGAGGAGACGGTGGTGTGGGCGCTCGAGGGGGCGAATACCGCGTAGGTGGGGTCTCAGGACCAAAGCACTCTCCACGGCTGCTTTGTCAACCACCTTTCCTACGCTTCGCAAGAATCTCTTTATTTCTGATTTGAGGTTTGCAGCAGATAGATGGCGTCGGCGGAGCGTCTTTGCCGGTGCCTGCATTCCAGAACCTACCAGCCGGTAATTGCGAGGCGCATTCTCCGCACACACTGAACGCGTCCAGTTGTTGCTTCCAGGTGTCATCTGAGATCGCGTTCGCTGCTGCTGGCGGTGGCGCTCCCGCTGGTCCTGCTGTGTATGACTCACGTTACTGATTAGTACTGACAACATCGTTTGATACACAGCTACATTGGCCAATCAGAGTGTATACTTTATAACGAAAAAAATTCGAGAGCCTCCCGATTACTAATGCTGATTTTTAGTATTTTACTCGGTTCAAACATATAGTCATTCTTGTCGACTACTGTCAATGTAACAGAGCACCATGAATCATGCCAATACGACGATTACTAGCTTCATATCCGAGATGTGCTACGGCTACTGACAAAAGTTGGAATCGGGTTCTGTTTGCTCCGACCGTGCAAATGATCTACCTTCGACAACAGCTTCTGCGTCTTTGAAGAAAAAAAAAACGCCCGTGCTCCCCACTGTCCAACTCCTGGAGACGCCACCGGTACATGCGCCAAAGCTTGTCTGCGCCAAGTCGGAAATCTCTTGGCGCGCGTACAGCCCGCGTAAAGAATGCGCCAGCCGCCAGGATACGCTAGATGAGGTTCGCGCGAAAGTCCCTTCGCAGGTTGCGACTGTGGTTGACTGCGTACTTCAGGAGGAGCTAGACCCGAGCGACGTCTGTGTCTGCTGCTACATAGCGTGATAGGGCCATGAGGACAGCGCGGAGCTTGAAGCAATGGCCACGCGCCATTTGACGTTGGGCAGCCCTAGGCTAACTCACTGGCCTTTGTATAGAGTTTGATCGTGGCCAGCGGCGAAAACTGCACAGACCGCTCTGTTCAACACATCGACAGCAACAACAGCACCAACAACGGCACAATGCGCAGCGCGTTAGTAGTCGGTGTATATCGGCCCTAGAACGGCTAAGAATGAGCTGCTACTGAACTGACATGATATTCCGTACGAATACTACGCACCTCAAAGGTAGATGGGAGTGACTGCGGGTGCGCGCAGTGTTGCCATTGAGAACATGTACCGCGCGGCTACACGTTGACCCACGTGAGTTGTAGCCAAGTCTGCCTCCAACTGAGCTGCAACAGCGCTTCGACTGTCTCGGATGGGGTTGGATACGATGTCGTTGGCGCTTGGTACTTATCGACGTGTCAGCAGCAACCTCTCGTACCCGCAGACGCCATCAAGCGCTGACGATGAGTTAACACCGATATATCTTGTGAAAGTAGACAATATGCGTTAACTATCCATCATTTCATTTCTATTTCTATCATTTCTAATTGCATGCGCTGGGAGGCGTTTATCAGATTCGCAACTTGCAACACTTAACACGCGTGCTCAATCTGAAGGTGGGGACGATATATCTACTGAAGACCAGCATCAACAGTTTTACCGCCCTGTTGTGGTTTGTACGAACAAACTCAGGTGTGCGATTAACGTCACCATGACGTGCCAGATTTCCAGCGAATTTGGAATACCTGTTTACGACAACGCACCGCCCTGACAACGAGGTGGGTACCGACAATGAGCTGCACATCGATAACGAGCATCTCTACGGTGCTCGCCTTCACCACATACCATTGCGACCGTGTCACCGCAAAAAAGCTACAACGTCACTCAAGGACTACTCACCAGGTGTGATGTGCGCGTGAGTGAACGGCAGCTAAACACCGGGGAGATTACAATTAGCTGGGGTGTCCATGCTGATCAAAGAAGCGAATATTCAAGTGAATGACGTGTTTCTGGATGCTGGATCCGGCGTGGGAAATGTTCTCGCTCAAATCGCTTTGCGAACACTAGCATTTCGTGTGGTTGGTATTGAGATCCAGCGTGGCCTGTCCGCTAGAGGTATGGAGCTGATTGCGCCTAGGGCATCGCGCTTTCCTCCCTTGCTTAAGATCAGCGTCGTCACCGCAGACGTCCGCAATATTGCTGAAGGCAGCGATACTGTTATCAGTGCTGATCCAGACTCCAAGTTGGCTCAACCCAGCTCCCTTATCAGCTCCGCCACCGCTTTATTTTGCCACGACACTGTGCTCGAAGAAGATGTGGTTTTGGCAATGCGTGCTTTGTGCATGAAGCTACCTCATCTACGTCTGGTGGCGCTGACAACACAAGTGTATCCACGGCAAGGTAATACATGCCGATATTTGTTTTGCAAGCGGTAGAAGTTAATGAAAACAGTTCAGGTTCCGACGACTTACAGCAGCTCGCTTCGGGATTTCCACCTGTACGCACCTGACCGAAGATGGCCGATGCAGTAACTACGATCACTAACATTGCCACCGGGGGTCAAACCAACAACTATGTATGAATTGCATGAAAATCAATGTGACGAAGCGCCCGCGCTCTTTGCTCAGGTTGCTAGACCGCTCGACCTTGGTCTCCGCTCAGCGCTTGCACCACTTGGCTCAGCCCTGCTTAGCGCTGCAAGAGTTCCGCTCAGCTCCTTCCACTGAGCGAACACTCCCACTCCACTTCGCTGGGCTTGGCCGCTTGGACGCTTGACTCAGCGCCGACTTGGGTCGGGCGAGGCGTGTGTTCCCCACTCTGCGATCCCCTTGGCGGTTCTTTTCGATCACGGCTACGCTGTGGGTCCAGACTCGCGTCGGCCACACCAGCTGCTGTCGATGTCGAAGGTCTCCGGAGGTGTTCCCAGACGAAACTCGCTCCCCACTTGGCGAGTCCCAGTCCGCACGTGCCCACAGCCCGAAATGCCCCGGGTTTTCCTTAATGAACACAACACCACACACAATAGCCTCTACTTCCTCTCTTCGGTTCCGGCTTAGAACCACAACACCCCTTCTTTCCCGGTCGGCCTGGGTACGGGCCGAGTTCGCCTTTTATTTGTCTGAGCCTGGGCGAGGCTCGTACCAGCTTCTCCTTTCTTCTCTACGAGTCAAGCTACGACCCGGTTGGTTGGAGTTAGTTGGCTCAGTTTGAGCCTAGTCCGAATCCAAGGCACTCACACACACCCTGGGACTTCCCGCGCACCAGGTCCACAATAAACCGATACTAATAATCACACAATGCACCGGGGCACGCCAATGTCCCCAAGCACACAATACAATTACCCTGCCTAAACCTTAGAATGGATCACCTTCCACCCAAAATATGCAATACACCCTAAGATGTAACCTTAATATGAAATAACCGTACTGCCGTCGCACCGAGGCACGCTGACAACGTTGATATGTTAACTTGAATTTGTGTGGATGATTGCCAAGACACCTTCTGGCCAAAGATCTCCACCACTTGTGTCCTTCGGGGCAAAACGAACTCTGTTTAAATTTAACACATGCACAAACTAGGACTCACTAAGTGGGGGCGCGATATCCCTCTGGGTACACTCTGACTGGCTGCGCGAAGAGTGTCGGCTGTAGCTTACCGGGCGACCTTGAAGATCCGCCTGAAATCTTTGGTCTCAGCCAATGCGGTGGCTCCATGCTGGCGGCGACGTCTTGGAGTCGCTGCTGGCCGTTGAGATCCGCTTGAAGTGTCTGTGATCTTGAGCGGGCGCACCCAATGTAGGCTTGATTACGGCTGCTTCACCGGATGAGTGTACTGGCCAGTACCACCAACTTCGAAGTCAATACCACTGTCTGAACTTAAGCCCAGCAACTCTTCATCCGGCACTTCAACTGGCTTCCGGCAACTCCGCTCGGGTCCACAACACTCCGCTCGGCTTTTTCGACTCAGGCAATGACTCTCGACGTCACATCCAAGGCCGGGCTCGGACTCCATGTCACTCCGCTCAGCTCGACAACTTGGGCGGAGGCTCCACGAGCATGGCGGCACTTGGATCATGTTCAGCACGGTCTCGCTCGGATGCCTGCTCCGCGACTCGGCTCGACGCCTTGGGCAACAGCTCCATAACCGCAGGAAACGTCAAACTCCAACTCCACCAGACTCCGCTCAGCTCCTCGACTTTGAGCGGGGCTTCGGTCATCACGCTCGAGGCTCAGCTCGGACTTGGGATGTCTAATGCCAGACTTCTCGGGTCCCAGACAGGTATCTCTCAGAGCCGGCCGATTCTACTAGCTGCAAATAGACCTCAGCCAGGGTTCGCCTTCTTAATTTTGTTGAGCATTGTCTGTTGATATATTGCATCTACAGTTTTAAGGCAAATGTCCGGGCAGATGCTGCGGCTGCGAAGCAGGCGCAGGGGATGACCGAATTAATAAGTAAAATAATTAATAAAAATAAAATTAAAAATAAAGGGTTTATTCCAAAATCCTCCTATCCCAGCCTTCGCGGAGCCCTAGTAAGACGCAGCCCACACTGTAAATAACGTCAACGCATGTATTTGAACTTATGACCATTGCATACAACTCTAATAGTTCAACTTCTACAAGAAAGACCTCCTTCAACTTCTAGGATAACAGAGAAACTTAAATCACATAGTCTTTTTTAAATCGCAGCCTATCTTGAAGCAGTCTTGATATGCCGCTATTATCACACTCCCGTCCGTATAAAGAGCTAGTAGAATGACTTATACAAGCCCGTTCACGTCTATGATGCATCGATGCAGCTGGATCTACATTTGAATGAAGGTGATCATGTGAGAGGGCGTAGTTGTATTCATACGAATGCTTAGCCTGCTGAGGGCTGGTTGTGACTCTACTCTCTTGCTAAAGCTTGTCCGTTCTTCTTGGGTCTCCCCACCTTAGCCGATGCGCCTTTTCGAGTGTGAGCGCTGCGGTTCACCAGCGTCTCCCTGCCCATCAAGTCTGTAGTACCTCGGATCTCCGTAGCGTAAAGCACATGAATGCAGGATCCATACTTGGACCAGAAGTTGCAGGGACACGAGCTGTCGCTCATGTTCACTGCCCATCCTGACGTAGGCATTCCGCGCGTTTCCATGTTAGCCGTGAGCTTGTTGAGCTGCGATGACACAGGCAGATCCTCTTTTGTCCTGCGTCGCGTCTCGTCATACACGCGCGGGGCTGGAGCGCTCAAAACCCTCACCACATCTTCCTGGTCTTCGCTTGAGCTATTCGAGAGAAGAAATGCAATGCTACTTTTCGTCGTAGAGTGTAGCGAGAGCAAGCCGGCATGCGTCATTGCTCTGGTGCGCCTCACCAGCTTAGCGTCAGGCTCACAGACCGTCGCAAACGTCCTAGCAGCCGTACCTCACTTGCGCAGAGCGTGAGAAGCCGGGGGATCAGGGCGCCAATCTTCAGATTACGGCGCAGCGTCACGTCCCGCTTGATTGCAGCATTGTACGTCTCGCAGGGATTGTTTGTGGTAGCAAAACCACACGGCGTGTGGAAGCACTGCCAACGCCGAAAGCGTTGGTTTAGCCAAACCTTGGAAAAGTAGTCTGAAAACTTCTTCAGCTCCTTCGTCTTCTCCCACTTTTCTTGCTCCTTGGCCAGCTCTGCCTCAAAAGCCTCGTCGTTTCTTGCGAAGTGCAAGTCATGGATGGCAGCCATCACGGCCGCTGCTGTGTCCGCGCGCATCGAGCGCGTTTTCTCAAAAACCTTCTTAGCCAAGTGAAAGTAGCACATCAGATAGATGTAATCGCAGTCCGCACCGAAAACATCGTCCACAGCACTCCACTGGGCTGCATCGGCATCGCCCGTGACGTAACGCACACGAAGTGGCTTGCCGGTCACTTTCTTAAAGACACGTCGCAGCAGAGTAAGCACTTCGGCGTGGTGGTGGTGGTGCTGCTGCGAGACGATAAAAATCGCCAGTAGGTGGAAGCGCCGTGCTCTGTCTGAGATTCCTACCACTATGACTGGATAGCCAACTTGTGTCAGCTTGTAGGTTGCATCTACGTGTAGGATGAACGACGACGGGTCTCGGTCAGCGCGACGAAGCATTTTGGAGCTGATACCCAGCACGAAAGGGTCAGCGTCGCTCCCGTTTCCGGTCACCGGGCGGCCAGTCGCATCAATGTGCGTCGTAAATGTGAACGCGACGGCCTCTTCCTCGTGACCGGTAAACGCAGCTTCTTGTATCTTGCGGCGCACAGCATAGCGAAGGTCACTGCCTCCTAGCTGCCCCGAGACGTGGTGATGGACAAAGCGCTGCACCGTCGTCAGTGCCGGCGCTGTCCTCTCGTTGAGATTGAAGCGCTGTAGAAGCGCGTTCCAGATGCGTTTCGGCTTGAGGTCTTGCAGAGCCCAGTCCATCACGACGACCTTCATTGGAGGGTCAGCACGGGCTTGCGAGGAGCGCGAGCCGGCGTTGCGTGCGTATAAGCCTCCTCAATGGTGACGAGCTCTTGGACTTGACACGTCATCATGCGGGCTCGCCACGGCCACGTCGCGGCCGTCGTCACCTCCGCGCACGCCTTGCACGCGCAGAGCAAACGCTGTAAGCGCATGGCATGCGGCGCTGGAAGCATGCACACGTAGCAGTCAACCAGGTCGCTCTTGTCGACTCGATACTGCTTCATGCCACTAAGTAGAGCATCCGTGTCGCTACGCGGCATCGCGGCTGCGAGAAGCTGCCAGGGGTGTCGTACGGCCATGGTGCTCGGTGGGGGAAGACTGATGGGGGGGGGGAGTGATGCTGGGATCGTTGGTTGGAAAGTGACTGAGCCGAGCTAGCTCAGAGCCGAGCTGTCTCTACTTTTCATTGGATCAAATTACGGGTAATCTACGGTTCGGATTGGCCAAAGCATCTCGTGAGTGCTGCCCTCAAGCCAACGGTGCTCGTGGTAGTTTTGCGGTGTCGAGTCTCCCTAAATCAGTGGCCCTCAGGGCCCGTTCAGTGCTAGCGAGGGTCTTACGGTGCTGTCAGGACAGTTGTGGTGTTTACGTTGTGAAAGACGGTGTAGAGAGCAGTCCCTCTCTGCTAGACTATCGCTAAGCTTTGTGTAAAGGTATCTCTCTCGTAGCGTTCTTCTGTGTTCTTCTGTGTTCTTCGCCACGCGTCTGGCGAATATCTTGACTTGAGTATACTGGAACTGTTGACGTAGACTCGCTCCACTGGATTCTTGCCCAGCTTCAATGTGCCCGTGTCTATGTGCATAACTGGCTCTTGAGAAACCTTGAGCCCGCATTCCTTGAAACCGGGTTTCAGAGTCGGCAGACCTGAACGCAGTGCGTTCAAGGTCTGCAGCCAAAGACAACTTGCGTCCAAGGCTGAAACCGTACTCAAGGCCTTGCAGCCAAGGGTCAGTTGACTCTTCGCTTGGTTGTGGGGCACTTGGCGGGACTTCTTCCGGGTGGCCAGCGGTCTGGACACCATGTACGCGGCTTCACTGGGGTGGCTGAGTTCCGGGTACACGAAATTCATGTGCGTTCAGGGCCTAGGCGAGGCGGGACACCATACACGATACGTTCGTGCAGGCGTTTTCGACGGCCTCAATGTGTCAACCCGCTTAAGGACGGGGGCGGCCTGGACGGATCGAGTGCGTTCAGGGTTCTCTTGTCTGAACGCAGTCTTCCAAGCTTGAAGGGCCCATCCTCGGCTCGAACGCACTTCGCTCCGCGGAATACAGCCGAATTCCAGCTCAGGTCTTGTCGCACGGCGCACAGTCGGGTCCGGGTTCGGTCTCGACCAATCACAGCAGCGGATTTGGGCGGGTCAGGATACAGGTGATAGCAGTTTGAGGCAAAACCTCGTTCAGTCTCGTCACAAGGACCCCGCGATCTGCAAATTTCGCGAAGCCACTTCGCCACAAGTACTCGATTCCGGGAATCCAGCCGATACCTTCGCACTGTAGGCAGGTCTCGGTCGGGGAGGCGCGGCGCATGGCGAGATCCTCAATCACGGTGAAGATAGCGTCAAGAGTGTACCACGGAGCTTCGACAGCGTGACCATCTCCTGTCACCGTTACCTTTGGTTCTACGTCCACACTTGCGGTTCGGACGAGGCGGGCCACGGTTCCTGAGATATGCAGAGCGGCAGATCCGATAGTGGGTGTTGAGTGGCGCGGCGTTGTGGCTGCGCTGAACGATCGCCGGGCATGTCGCCTGGCTGCCGATAAGAGAGAGGGGAAGAGGGACTGAGGTGCGGAGCACCGAAACCCTCTTATATGAGATAAAACTGAATTTCTAGCAAGTTATAGGGGAGTTCTGATCTTGAACTCTATCATATAACAGACGGCAGTGGTAGCCTGCCACCAATCGGTGCGATGAGGATAAGAGGAATAGAAGTGAAGCCGGTCGAGGACGAAATCTAAGGACGAGCTCACTTCCTTATTTGCCTCAGACTGAGCACATCTAGAGTAGGGCATTTAGGGATAGAGTAACTGAGCTAACACACTGCAAGGTGAATTGGTAAAAGGGTTTTGAGTCTTCATTCTAACATTTCAAGTAAGAGGAGCAAGACCAACACGCCGAGCACCAGCATCACCGACAGGCGGACTTTCCACGGGAAGAAGGACCTGCTTGCTGGATGGAAGGACCGCGTCAAGGCCCACCTTACTGAGCTGAGTGACGCGCTGGTGGTGACGGAGCTGCAAGCGGGTCGGCCGATCCCGGCCGGACGGGGGCGGCCTGGACGGATCGAGTGCGTTCAGGGTTCTCTTGTCTGAACGCAGTCTTCCAAGCTTGAAGGGCCCATCCTAGGCTCGAACGCACTTCGCTCCGCGGAATACAGCCGAATTCCAGCTCAGGTCTTGTCGCACGGCGCACAGTCGGGTCCGGGTTCGGTCTCGACCAATCACAGCAGCGGATTTGGGCGGGTCAGGATACAGGTGATAGCAGTTTGAGGCAAAACCTCGTTCAGTCTCGTCACAAGGACCCCCGCGATCTGCAAATTTCGCGAAGCCACTTCGCCACAAGTACTCGATTCCGGGAATCCAGCCGATACCTTCGCACTGTAGGCAGGTCTCGGTCGGGGAGGCGCGGCGCATGGCGAGATCCTCAATCACGGTGAAGATAGCGTCAAGAGTGTACCACGGAGCTTCGACAGCGTGACCATCTCCCTGTCACCGTTACCTTTGGTTCTACGTCCACACTTGCGGTTCGGACGAGGCGGGCCACGGTTCCTGAGATATGCAGAGCGGCAGATCCGATAGTGGGTGTTGAGTGGCGCGGCGTTGTGGCTGCGCTGAACGATCGCCGGGCATGTCGCCTGGCTGCCGAGAAGAGAGAGGGAAGAGGGACTGAGGTGCGGAGCACCGAAACCCTCTTATATGAGATAAAACTGAATTTCTAGCAAGTTATAGGAGTTCTGATCTTGAACTCTATCATATAACAGACGGCAGTGGTAGCCTGCCACCAATCGGTGCGATGAGGATAAGAGGAATAGAAGTGAAGCCGGTCGAGGACGAAATCTAAGGACGAGCTCACTTCCTTATTTGCCTCAGACTGAGCACATCTAGAGTAGGGCATTTAGGGATAGAGTAACTGAGCTAACACACTGCAAGGTGAATTGGTAAAAGGGTTTTGAGTCTTCATTCTAACATTTCAAGTAAGAGGAGCAAGACCAACACGCCGAGCACCAGCATCACCGACAGGCGGACTTTCCACGGGAAGAAGGACCTGCTTGCTGGATGGAAGGACCGCGTCAAGGCCCACCTTACTGAGCTGAGTGACGCGCTGGTGGTGACGGAGCTGCAAGCGGGTCGGCCGATCCCGGCCGGACGGGGGCGGCCTGGACGGATCGAGTGCGTTCAGGGTTCTCTTGTCTGAACGCAGTCTTCCAAGCTTGAAGGGCCCATCCTAGGCTCGAACGCACTTTCGCTCCGCGGAATACAGCCGAATTCCAGCTCAGGTCTTGTCGCACGGCGCACAGTCGGGTCCGGGTTCGGTCTCGACCAATCACAGCAGCGGATTTGGGCGGGTCAGGATACAGGTGATAGCAGTTTGAGGCAAAACCTCGTTCAGTCTCGTCACAAGGACCCCGCGATCTGCAAATTTCGCGAAGCCACTTCGCCACAAGTACTCGATTCCGGGAATCCAGCCGATACCTTCGCACTGTAGGCAGGTCTCGGTCGGGGAGGCGCGGCGCATGGCGAGATCCTCAATCACGGTGAAGATAGCGTCAAGAGTGTACCACGGAGCTTCGACAGCGTGACCATCTCCCTGTCACCGTTACCTTTGGTTCTACGTCCACACTTGCGGTTCGGACGAGGCGGGCCACGGTTCCTGAGATATGCAGAGCGGCAGATCCGATAGTGGGTGCTGAGTGGCGCGGCGTTGTGGCTGCGCTGAACGATCGCCGGGCATGTCGCCTGGCTGCCGATAAGAGAGAGGGAAGAGGGACTGAGGTGCGGAGCACCGAAACCCTCTTATATGAGATAAAAACTGAATTTCTAGCAAGTTATAGGGAGTTCTGATCTTGAACTCTATCATATAACAGACGGCAGTGGTAGCCTGCCACCAATCGGTGCGATGAGGATAAGAGGAATAGAAGTGAAGCCGGTCGAGGACGAAATCTAAGGACGAGCTCACTTCCTTATTTGCCTCAGACTGAGCACACATCTAGAGTAGGGCATTTAGGGATAGAGTAACTGAGCTAACACACTGCAAGGTGAATTGGTAAAGGGTTTTGAGTCTTCATTCTAACATTTCAAGTAAGAGGAGCAAGACCAACACGCCGAGCACCAGCATCACCGACAGGCGGACTTTCCACGGGAAGAAGGACCTGCTTGCTGGATGGAAGGACCGCGTCAAGGCCCACCTTACTGAGCTGAGTGACGCGCTGGTGGTGACGGAGCTGCAAGCGGGTCGGCCGATCCCGGCCGGACGGGGGCGGCCTGGACGGATCGAGTGCGTTCAGGGTTCTCTTGTCTGAACGCAGTCTTCCAAGCTTGAAGGGCCCATCCTAGGCTCGAACGCACTTCGCTCCGCGGAATACAGCCGAATTCCAGCTCAGGTCTTGTCGCACGGCGCACAGTCGGGTCCGGGTTCGGTCTCGACCAATCACAGCAGCGGATTTGGGCGGGTCAGGATACAGGTGATAGCAGTTTGAGGCAAAACCTCGTTCAGTCTCGTCACAAGGACCCCGCGATCTGCAAAATTCGCGAAGCCACTTCGCCACAAGTACTCGATTCCGGGAATCCAGCCGATACCTTCGCACTGTAGGCAGGTCTCGGTCGGGGAGGCGCGGCGCATGGCGAGATCCTCAATCACGGTGAAGATAGCGTCAAGAGTGTACCACGGAGCTTCGACAGCGTGACCATCTCCCTGTCACCGTTACCTTTGGTTCTACGTCCACACTTGCGGTTCGGACGAGGCGGGCCACGGTTCCTGAGATATGCAGAGCGGCAGATCCGATAGTGGGTGCTGAGTGGCGCGGCGTTGTGGCTGCGCTGAACGATCGCCGGGCATGTCGCCTGGCTGCCGATAAGAGAGAGGGGAAGAGGGACTGAGGTGCGGAGCACCGAAACCTCTTATATGAGATAAAACTGAATTTCTAGCAAGTTATAGGGAGTTCTGATCTTGAACTCTATCATATAACAGACGGCAGTGGTAGCCTGCCACCAATCGGTGCGATGAGGATAAGAGGAATAGAAGTGAAGCCGGTCGAGGACGAAATCTAAGGACGAGCTCACTTCCTTATTTGCCTCAGACTGAGCACATCTAGAGTAGGGCATTTAGGATAGAGTAACTGAGCTAACACACTGCAAGGTGAATTGGTAAAAGGGTTTTGAGTCTTCATTCTAACATTTCAAGTAAGAGGAGCAAGACCAACACGCCGAGCACCAGCATCACCGACAGGCGGACTTTCCACGGGAAGAAGGACCTGCTTGCTGGATGGAAGGACCGCGTCAAGGCCCACCTTACTGAGCTGAGTGACGCGCTGGTGGTGACGGAGCTGCAAGCGGGTCGGCCGATCCCGGCCGGACGGGGGCGGCCTGGACGGATCGAGTGCGTTCAGGGTTCTCTTGTCTGAACGCAGTCTTCCAAGCTTGAAGGGCCCATCCTAGGCTCGAACGCACTTCGCTCCGCGGAATACAGCCGAATTCCAGCTCAGGTCTTGTCGCACGGCGCACAGTCGGGTCCGGGTTCGGTCTCGACCAATCACAGCAGCGGATTTGGGCGGGTCAGGATACAGGTGATAGCAGTTTGAGGCAAAACCTCGTTCAGTCTCGTCACAAGGACCCCCGCGATCTGCAAATTTCGCGAAGCCACTTCGCCACAAGTACTCGATTCCGGGAATCCAGCCGATACCTTCGCACTGTAGGCAGGTCTCGGTCGGGGAGGCGCGGCGCATGGCGAGATCCTCAATCACGGTGAAGATAGCGTCAAGAGTGTACCACGGAGCTTCGACAGCGTGACCATCTCCTGTCACCGTTACCTTTGGTTCTACGTCCACACTTGCGGTTCGGACGAGGCGGGCCACGGTTCCTGAGATATGCAGAGCGGCAGATCCGATAGTGGGTGTTGAGTGGCGCGGCGTTGTGGCTGCGCTGAACGATCGCCGGGCATGTCGCCTGGCTGCCGATAAGAGAGAGGAAGAGGGACTGAGGTGCGGAGCACCGAAACCCTCTTATATGAGATAAAACTGAATTTCTAGCAAGTTATAGGGAGTTCTGATCTTGAACTCTATCATATAACAGACGGCAGTGGTAGCCTGCCACCAATCGGTGCGATGAGGATAAGAGGAATAGAAGTGAAGCCGGTCGAGGACGAAATCTAAGGACGAGCTCACTTCCTTATTTGCCTCAGACTGAGCACATCTAGAGTAGGGCATTTAGGGATAGAGTAACTGAGCTAACACACTGCAAGGTGAATTGGTAAAGGGTTTTGAGTCTTCATTCTAACATTTCAAGTAAGAGGAGCAAGACCAACACGCCGAGCACCAGCATCACCGACAGGCGGACTTTCCACGGGAAGAAGGACCTGCTTGCTGGATGGAAGGACCGCGTCAAGGCCCACCTTACTGAGCTGAGTGACGCGCTGGTGGTGACGGAGCTGCAAGCGGGTCGGCCGATCCCTGTCGCACGCTACGAGGATGCGCTCGTGCGGGAGCCGGACCTACAAGAGCCAGGCCCTGACGCCTCGGCTCATGAGACGACAGGCCACGCGCTCCAGTCGGCCTTCATCAGGTAGCAGTCGTCCTACATCAAGGACCTGCTTAACCGAACCCTCCCGGCTGGGTTTGCAGGCGAGGGGTTGATGAAGCGCCCGGTGCACGATATTTGGCGCGCTATCGAGAAGCGCTATGGGCTCAACACCGCATCTGGCGTGGTGGAGCTGGTGCAGAGATTCGACGCGATCGCTGCATCGGATTTCAAAACGATGGGGCTCTTCCAATCGCTCAAGGCGGCGAAAGACCAGGTCAACAGGAGACCGGCCTGATATCGCAGCAGCAAATGCTGATCAAGGTGCTGGCGGTTGTGCCCGGTCATCTGTGGGGATCAGCCATCGTGCTTACTCACGAGCAGTTTACACTAGAACTTGTGGAGAGCAAGCTCCTCGCGATCTTTGGGACCAAGAGCCGGGCCGAGATCACGGCTCTGGGCAAGGGAATGCAGGTCAATCACGTTGACGCTGCTTTGAAGCCGCGAGGCAACTCACTGGGCAAGCGCCAGGCGCAGAGTGCACCTTTAGGACCAGCACTACAACACGGGCACCCGCTCGTGTTACTACTGCGCCGGTGAGTTCAACAACATGGACAACATCGGGCCGCACTTCAAGGCCGATTGCCCGAAGTTGAAGCTGGACCGCAATGGACCGTTCAAGGTGTTTCGCCGCAACATCTGGGAGGGTAAGAGTAAGGAGGAGCGCCTCGCCTACCAGGCTGCTTTGAAGGTGGCACCCAAGGGCTGCGGCAAGAAATGCAGCAAGGGATGCAACAAGGGCAAGGGAAAGGCGAAGGCCGCCGGTGACCACTAAAGCGGCTGCTCCTCCCCGAAATGTGGCGGCTGACGCGGTGCAGGCAGACGCGCCTGCGAGCCCGGCTGTGTCCATCAGCCCGCCCAGCGCTATGCAATAAGTGATGACGCCGGGATCAGAGGCAATTGAGGACATCGACGCGCTTCTCGCGGAAGATCCGCTGGCGTTGATTGAAGTTGGTGCGAACGCGGGACAAGCGGAACCAACTCAGGAGCTCGTCGCGCTCAAGGCAATCGCGAATGAGTTCAACCGCATGCAGATGAGTCTGGAGGACAAGGTAAGATGTGAGTATCCTAAATTGCTTGACTCTGGCTCATTTCTAACCGCAGATTCGTGGGTTTTGGACTCAGGATGAGGGCTCGAACTGACATGTGACGAGTTGAAGTTCGTAGAGAAGAGACCTGACACAGGCTACATGTTTACGTTCGCACAGGGGTCTAAACACTCGAATACACACATTGGCACAGTGAAATTGTATTTACATGGTCTGAGTGGGATCCGACCGTTTCTGTTCGAAAATATTGCGCTGGTTCCCAACGCAGCATCGAAATTCTCAGCGAGTTCTGGCTGAAGCAAGGGGGGGGGGGGTATCAAATTATTGGAGAGTTCAAATTTGTGCTTTTTGAGAACGAACTTGTGTTCGTGGCAAAAGCAGTTAACGGTGCATACTATGATTAAAGAGATACAAGTGCTCTGCAATGCAGTAAAACAGCAGCCTTGTAAGCCAATCACACTGCCGGGGAACGGCAAACTTGAGAGCACATTGCAGGAGTGGCACGTAAAACTCGGTCACATTAACAGAGAGACCCTGGTAAACATGTTGAGTAAGAAACTGGTAGCTGGTATGCCCACACTACCAGCAGCGGGGTAAAGAAAGGCTCCATTCTTCTGCACGACATGTCCAGAGATGAAAAAAGGATGATGTCCTATAGAAACACAAAAAGGTCAAGGGATACACAGCCCATTAGTACTATACACATGGACACAAACGGCCTCATGAAAACAATGGGAGTATACGGAAGCATAGGGACTATTCAATACTTCCTGAGTATCATTGACGACGTATTGTCGTGGCGTTGAACCTATGTCCTCCGCAGCAAGAAGGAGATTTTTGAAAAGGTCAAATAGTTGCTACTGCAGCTAGAACGTGAGGGAAAGTTCACTATTCGCCGGATTCGGTCCGATGGGGATACAGAGTTCATGAACGCTGCCTTTAAAAGTTTTTGCAAAGGGCAGGGAATAGTCTTTCAGACTTCGAATAGTTACATCCCCAAAGAAAACGGAGCTGCAGAGAGAGATCACCAGATCAAACTCGACAGAGTTCGCTGTGCTTTAAAGGATGCGGACATGGCACACAAATGGTGGCCAGAAGCTATCATGTACATGACGTATGTACAGAACCGCACACCTATGAGCCGTTTGGGGAGTAAGACACCGTACGAGATGGTGTATGGGACACCTCCAGATGTGAGTCAGCTGCCGGTTTGGGGAGCAGTATGCTTTACACACGTCCCGACTGCACTAAGGAAGGACAAGAAACTGTCCTCCAGAGCACTAAAGAGCCGGTTTCTTGGGATTTCGGAAGACACTAAGGGTTACCACTTGTGGGACGTCTATAACAACAAACACATCATATCAAGGGATGTACTGTTCGACACCAGTAATGTAGCCACTATGGTGAAGCGGGCATTCGGCCAGGCCGAGCCTGCTCTCACTTCTGAATCTGCCGCGCGAGAGTCACCCGCAGCAGTGGGAGTAGAGACACCTGCTACCGAGGGTACCGGAGCAGTAAGAGCTCAGATGTAACGGGGTTACACGAATGTTACCCGAAGGGTTACGAAAGGTGGGACACACAGTGCACACTGTCTAACCTATTTCAGTAGGAGAATCAGTACATGGCTTCAGAGCCAAGATTATGCATATGACTAGGGCTCACTATGCTAGATAGTAAACCAGATACATTTATACCAAAGGCGGCTCTGCGCGATAAAGAGAAATATATTCAGTTTGAGATTCACAGCTAAGAGTTAAGGGTTAACTCTTGGAGTCCGTAGGGAGTACAGACTCGTGCGTTCTGGTATTAGAACGGGCTATCTTTAGCCGCGACTCTGTGAGTCTATTACGTCTTCCTCTGACGCTAAAGCTACGGCAGCCCCGCTGCACTTGGTAGCATTTGTAGTCAATCCGGCACCTGAGTCTGGATAGACTGACCCTCTGTGGAGAATGGAGCAGTTCGCTCACTTGCCCCCGAACCAGTAGGATGCGCTTAAAAAGCTTATGTCCTTGCTGGGCCCGGAGGGCGTGACGCAACTTGCGCAACAAGGCCCTGACGCGGTGAATGCGCGTCTCGCGGTTTTCCAGCTATGAGAATGCTCTGTTGGAGCACCTCCAGCAGAGGATGGCGACGACCGCGGCACCGTAAGCGCCCGCTACGTCATCCGACGCGGCAACAAGACCTAAGCCGCTCATGAAGACCTTCGAAGGCAAGGAAGGGGAAAGCTTAATGCTTTGGACCCGTGAAGTCGAGATGGCTATGAGCTCAGCTCTACCCGGACGGAGTCGCAGCGCGTGGTGCCAGCTATCTCGAAGCTTGGTGGGCGAGCGAGAGAGTGGGCACTAACGTCAGGGACGCGGCATCCGCCGATGCTTCATCTGCGGTGACACGCGTCACTTGCGCGCCGGATGTCCGCTGCGCTTGCAGCGCCAGGCTTCGTCAAGCCGCTCTTCGGGTTCGAGCCAGGGCTCTGGTTCGTCTCGGGGAAACGAGAAAACCCAGTAGGTGCGGGGCGGCCTACTGGGGAGAAACTAAGTTCTATTGAACCTCGGCGAGGTGGAGGTCGACAGGACTTAGCCCCGAAGAGAGCTGTACTCTATAACACGGAACGTGTGCAAGCCGGCTTGCTAGTTGTCCAGGCTTGGGTGAAGGGCTTCACAAAGCCATGGACGATTTTGATCGATTCGGGAGCGTCGGGTAATTACGCCCGGCGTTCCACGATGGACGGAAGACAGCTTTATGCTGAGGCGCTGGTAGCGCGTGGAAGTGCCATCGTCACTGTTCGTCTCGCGACGGGCACTCGGGTCACGGTGCCTAAAGTCCCTGTGGACTTGGGCGTGAAGTTTTTGGATTTTGATAGCGTGGAACGCTGTCTGGTCTTAGACCTCGATTCGAGATATGATCTCATTCTTGGCATGGCATAGCTGGAACGTCATGAGCCTTGGATCGATTGGCGGTCGAAGACCCTTGGTGCTACGCACTTATCTCCTGGCGGGGCTTTGGCGAGTCATGAACCCACCTTTGCTAGGAAGCAGAAGCGCTTCTGGCGCGAGCACTGGACCAAGTCGATCAATGTGCTAGCCATCGGAGTTTCCGAGTTGGTCGACACAGCGTGTGTCGATAACGAGCGTTCCGAGCGTGGCTCGTGGACGGCAGGTGGAGCGGCACGAATTCAGCTGAGCGGGTGTGCGCCTGAGGGCAACGCCCCGCTGTACCCAAGTGAGGACAAGGTCGGCATGGAGCCGAGGAGCCATGGGCGAGGCCCAGCTGATGAAGGATGTGGAGCGGCACTAATTCCGCTGAGCGAGTGTGCGTTTGAGGGCGACGCCCTGCTGCGGGCCAGCGACGGCGCGGTCGGCACGATGCCGAGGGACAAGGTGCTCTGCCCGGATGAAGATTGTGGAGTGGCACGTAATCCACTGAGTGGAGGCTGCGGGTCGTGCAGCCCTTCGCTGAGTATCGATCAAGACACCGGTGCTCCTCTGAGCTGAATGAGGTGGTGACACCTGGCGTCAAGAAGCACGCGAAATCACGGAGCTCTTCTGGGCGGACAGTGTCCATGAAGAGGCGGCAGCGCCGCAAAGCGCTCGCTGCGCGACGCAAGGCGTCTGCGGTCTCACGAGTCGAGAAGGGTGTGTCGAGCGGTGAGGCTCCACACAAGAGCGAGCAGCTCTACACACTCGTGAATGGAGTGACGGGCGACGTCGACGGAGACATCAGTCTCAACGACTTGCCCTCACTATCTGCTCTCCTGGATCTGGACGAGATGTCCTTGGCCGAGTTGGGCGAAGCCTTGAAGGCTGGAAACTTGACGGAGGTGGTGGTCATACGACCTGACGAGGAGTTAAACTCGTCCTCGCTTCTGGATGAAGCTGTCCTGGAGGACACTAAGAAGGCGCTGAATGCGCGAAGCGGATCGGCGATCCTGAAGGATCCGTCGGACCCCTTGTATCACGTGGTGAAGGATTACCAAGACGTGGTCTCGAAGGAACCGCCCTCGGGGCTACCTCCGGATCGAGGTGTCCGACATGCGATTGATCTCGTTCCGGGAACGAAATACTGCGTGTCGAGGCAGTGGCCTTTGCCGAAGGAGCAGTGTGACGTCATTGATGCGTTCTTCCGTGCGAAGCATGATGCGGGCATGGTGCGTGAGAGTAAGTCTCCTCACTCTACGCCGACGTTCTGTGTCAGAAAGCCGAATGGCAAGTGGCGTATTGTGCATGCTTTCAACAAGCTGAATGCCGCCACCATTCCGGCGCAGACGCCGATTCCTCGGAAGGACGTTCTTCAGAACAACATGGCAGGATGTACGATGTACAGTGCGCTCGACTTGGTCGATGGCTACTACCAATGGCTCCTGAGAACGAGCGACATTCCCCTCACTGCGGTGAATACTCCGAGCGGCATGCTCTGGGAATGGTTGGTGATGCCCCAAGGGCTTTCGAACGCACCAGCGACGTTCAATCGTCTTGTGACGCAGCTCTTCCGGCCCCATCGGGCGTACGCGCAGACGTACTTCGATGACATCTTTGTCCACAGTCGTGCGGAGCACGGGAAGACTGATATGGAGAACCATGTCGAGCACCTGCGTGCTGTGCTTGAGTGCATGCGTCAAAACCAGTTGTATGCCAACATTGACTAATGCATCTTCGGAGCGGAAGAGATCCCCTTCTTAGGGTGCTTCATCGGGAAGCGTGGCCTGAGGGCCGACCCGGTCAAGGTCAAGGCCAAAGAATCAAGAAGGCCAAGAATCAGAAGGATCTTCGCAAGTGGCTTGGCTTGGCCAATTACTTGCACAAGTACAGCGAGAACTACGCTGAGATGGCTCGGCCACTCTCCAATCTCCTGAAGAAGCACGCGGAATGGTGTTCGGACGCCGAGCATCAAGATGCGTTTGCGGCGATTAAGGATAGTCTCCTTCATGCGCCTATTCTGGCTTTGCCAGACCCCGCTCGTCCGTTTAGTGTCGTCTGTGACGCCTCAGACTTTGCCATCGGCTGTGCCCTGCTACAAGCAGACGCCGAGGGGCGCGAGCGCGTGGTGGCGTTCGAACCTCAGCTTAAGGCTGCTGAGAAGAACTATCCTGTCCATGGCAAAGAGCTACTTGCGATAAAGTATGCGCTCGTCAAGTTCAGGGTTCACCTGTTGGGCTCTCATCCGTTCGTGATTTAGAAGGATCACGCGTCGTTACGCACTGCGACTCAGTCGCCTCATCTCTCGCAAAGGATGACCAGTTGGCTGTACTTCTTCGCGGAGTACAACTTCGAGGTGAAGTACAAGCCTGGCAGGCAGAATGTCCTCGCGGACGCGCTGTTGCGCAGGCCGGATTATGAGCTGGCTCATGTAACGACCGTGACTTCGGCATTACCGGATCTGATCCGAACGGCTTATGTCAAGGATGACACTTGTGTCGCGCTGCTGAAGGCTCTCGGGAGCAAGGAGTTTCAAGACTCGGACATTGAATTGTCGGCACGAGTACGTGCGCGTTTGCATCGCTACACCCTCGATGGTGGCCTGTTGTTCTACAGCACTGGCTCCGAGGACACGCCACGCGTGGTCATCCCTCATGATGAGAATCTAAAGTATCGTATCCTCTACGAGGCCCACGACACGCCGCTGGCAGGCCATCTTGGCCGTGAGAAGACCTACAGTTCGGTGAGCACCCACTACTGGTGGCCGAAGATGTACAAGTGGACGAGCACTTACGTGCACACGTGCGAGATGTTTCAGCGAGTGAAGTCGTCACTCCAAGCTGCAGCGCCGTTGGCAAGCTTGCCTGTCCCTTCGGGCTGTTGGCAATCCATGAGTATGGACTTTGTGTTTGGCCTGCCGGCGGATGCGGCGGGCAACACTGAAGTCGTGGTCTTTGTAGACCGACTGAGCAAGATGGCTCACCTTGCGGCTGTGCCGGATACCATCGATGGTAAAGGTACAGCAACGTTGTTCTTGGACCGAGTGTTTCGACCACACGGACTCCCTGAGTCGATTGTCTCGGACCGAGACCACCGCTTCACGTACAACTTCTGGAGCGCGGTTTTTGCGGTGCTTGGCACCAAGCTGGACATGCCCACGGCGGATCACCCGCTGACCGATGGTCAGACGGAGCGAGTGAATCGCGTCGTCGAGGACGTACTCCGCAGCATTTGCGCTGAGACGCTGAAGCGTTGGAGCGCTGTGCTGCCACTCGTTGAGTTTGCGTTGAATAACGCCGTGCATGCCTCGACCGGCTACACGCCGTTCTACGTGAACAGCTTGTCTCATCCCCGCGTCCCGCTGACGCCGCCACGTGGTGGGCTCGGGCTTGGTGGGGGAGAGGAAGCCGATTTAGCTGATCGGCTAGCCGATGTCAGCCCGACTACTGTTCGTAAACAGGTTGACACTTTCTTGTCGACGCGCTCGAGTGTCTTACGACACGTGCGTGACGCAATGGCTGAGAGCCAAGACAAGCAAAAGGAACATGCGGATGCTAGGGGCGGCGGCAATGTTGACAGTTATGAGGCCTGCGACCTGGTATTGCTTAATGCTAAAAACCTACCTACACATGCAGTCTTCAAGACGAAGTGCGCCCGCGCTTCATTGGACCTGACAAGGTCGTGGCCAGGAAGGGCCTTGCGTACACGCTCAATCTTCCGAAGAAGATGCGGACGCACCCCGTCTTCTACGTGAGCTTGCTCAAGCCGTACCATGACCCGATGCAGGCACAGATGGAGACACCAAGGGCGACGAGGTCGCAGGCGCGGAGGTCGCAAGCGTCGGGGACGCAGTCGCAGGCGTCGCAGACGCGACCATCACCGCAGGCACTGCAGGCACGGACGGGAGACTCGGCATCGGCGGAGCCGCGAGCCCCGGGGCAGAGTCAGCGTCGGGAGTGCCGCAGGCACAGGGACCACCGGCACAGGAGGCGCAGCGGGCGGGCCCTGCATTGCAGGCCAGAAGGTCAATCTGACCCTGCAACGCAACCTGCTGACGTCGAAGCTCGGAGAGCTCCTGGCTATGACGCTCGTCGCGATCGCCATAGTACTGCACCCAGCTCTCCAAGTGTCGGAGCCGGTCCCAGACCTCGCGAGGCACTTGAACCCAGCCCAAGTCTTGAGCAAGCTCGTCGAGATCCGTGGCAGTACGCGCGAGACGCGCATCAACATCCTGGACGTGGTCCCGAAGACGATTCGTCTGTTGCTGAACCTCGTATACCTCGTCATAGGTCGCGAGGCGGCTTGGCGCGCCCTCCATCGGCACTGCTCGATGAGCAAGCGAACCTTCACTACCATGGGGGGCGCCTGCTGGCGAAGCGGCGGTGCCGGGGTCAAAACCAGTATCTGGTGAAGTGGGGAGGGTACCCACACTCAGAGAACTCATGGGAGTTTGAGGTGCCCCTTCGCCAAGACTGCCCAGGCGTCGTGGACGCTTTTGATCGGCTTGATCACCAGCGCCCCGTGGGCTCAAGGCCGGCATGCCGGCCGTCCCGCGCTTCACGGCAATAGGCTGGGGAGCTGCTGGGTCAGCCACCTTGCTCCGGGGTTGGCCCTGAGCCACAGCGCTCACAGCCTCACGGGTAGGAGCGACTGGAGTATTCAAAGGAGCGAAGCGCGCAGCGCTAGAATGGGTCTGCGGCCGAGCGTTAGCCGAGAGGCTGCGTTTGGCGCGGATCTTCGCAAAGTCGAAGCGGAGCTTGCGTTCGATGCGAACATCCACTTCGCTGAAGCTGGCTCGAAGAGCATCCATGGAGCTAAGCTTCTTCTTCTTCTCAGCCCAGAGCTCGAACTGAGCCTCGTGTTCGATCGGGTTTTCGCCCGGGCTGAGCACCACAGGGTACGTCCGCATTGCGGGCACAGACAACCCCTTGGCTTGCAGCCGCAACCGCTCGCGGTACTCTGAGACAGTCGTAGACTGTGGGGTCAAGAGTCGCTGTCGTAGAGACGTTCGAAGAGCGATCTCCTCCGGAGTACGGGCCGCAGGCCCAATGACGTGCTGAGTTAGCGCCGACTGGAATGCCTGGCGGCATGCCTCCGCGGGGTCACGACGCTGAAAGCCGTACTCGGCGGTGCTGAGGTTCAGCAGAGGCCGCAGCTCGGGGCGCTGGGAGCGCATGGGGGCATCTGCGCCGCAACCTGCTCGGATTGAGCCTCGTCCAAAGGATTGGAGATGACGGGGCCCAAGGGCGCTTCCTCCACACGAAGCGGCGATTACCGTGACTCGGTGAGCTCGCGCAGCTCGCGAAGCCCGGAGGAGCGTAGTGCGAAGCGGTGGTCGCGGCTCCTCGCTCGACGGCGCAGCGCGCTCAGTAGCGAGAGGGCTCGACGAACGCGCAGGAGACGTACGCGCGCGGCGCTCTTGGTCGCGGGAGCTCGACGAGCCAACTGTGGCCGACGTCCCGCTTTCACGTTGTGCCGACGGCGTTGGCGAAGCGTCGCGGCGGTTCGGGGAGCGTTGTGGGGACGCTGTCTCACCCTCGGGGCTCGGAAAGCCGATATCGGACTCGCTGTAGTCCACCTCGCCCTCCTCCTCATCTCCGAAGAGATATTTGAGGTCCATGGTCTGATGGGCTAGTGCTCGAGGAGAGCTGGGGCGTGCTCGCTGTGAGCGTAGCTTGAGGCGTTGCGCCGCGAAGTACTGGGAGACCGAGAGCCTGGGAGGCGCAGTCGGTGTGCGCACCTGCGCTGGGGAGTTGGTGAGTTCGCGCGCACGGGGTGCTGAAGCTCGAGAAGAGCGAGGCTCCGAGGCGGACCTCGCGAGAGGATTCCTACGGTCGAAAGACCAGAATGTGTTATGACTTGAAGTCATGTAAGGGCGCGTTGCGCCAGGGAAGTTCTCTGAGACGTCCACACGATGTGGATTGACTCGTTCGAGAAGGATGCTTGACGGAACAAGACCCGGTCGTTGACCGTTAAGCGTGAACACCCGTTTCCACGGTTTGGTGGGGGAGAGTGTAACCGGGCTATACGAATGTTACCCGAAGGATTACAAAGTGTGGGACACACAGGCTTGTGTGGTGTACACTGTATAACTTATTTCAGTAGGAGAATCAGTACATGGCTTCAGAGCCACAGATTATGCATATGACTAGGGTTCACTATGCTAGATAGTGAACCAGATACATTTACACCAAAGGCGGCTCTGCCGTGATAAAGAGAAATACATTCTATTGAGAACTGCAGCTTCACGCAGGCAGGAAGCTCACTAGAAGCTCGAGGAATGAGGTGTTCTACAGGCAGCAACGACTGCTTGTGGGGCGTGTGTGTATTTCTTGACTGAGCTTCTCGCTCGTACTTAGTGTATCTTTCCTCACAGTGCAGTCGTACTCCTAAAGTATGTAGTGTACAACCTCCTTGGACAATTCCACTACTGTGGGAAACCTCCGGCACTCACTGTCATCACGGGACGAACGACCCACATTGCAATATGCACACTACCTAGCGACCCACCGTGGGAATCAGTACATATTCGCAACACATTCAGTTTGAGATTCACAGCTAAGAGTTAAGGGTTGACTCTTGGAGTCCGCAGGGAGTACGGACTCGTGCGTTCTGGTATTAGAACGGGTTATCTTTAGCCGCGACTCTGTGAGTCTATTACGTCTTCCTCTGACGCTAAAGCTACGGCAGCCCCGCTGTATCAGACATCCGGTACAGAGAATACCGGAGCAGTGGGAGCATCTAAACGGCAACGTGCGGGACTGGTGGATGACAACCCGAGAACACGCCCGCGCCGTGAGACGATGAGGTCTAAAAGATACCAAGACTATCAGTGCTTTCAAGCTATCTTGGACAAGAATATTGCCCTCGCTATGTTGGAAAACAAAGTGCCTACACCACGGTCAATTAACCCCTTCAAACCGAACAATGTTTCCCCATGTCTATGTTGTATATACAGCGTATTAACATATAGAAAATTGTATACGCTAGGGAAGGGGGAGGGATGGGCGCTGTCAAAAACGGGGCTCATCAGGGCTTGGTTACATCTAATGATGTATATACGACGTAGTAAAACCTTAACATGCATATATACAGCATAGCATGAGCTATGCACAGTGCCGTAGCCGCGCGACTTTGCGTGTGTAGCATGGTGGTAAATTTATGCAGGGTACACACGGACTATGTTCTCTCAAGCGTTGGATTCGTAGGAAATAAACTCTCTAAATATAGGGATTCCGGTAGTACAGACAAGTCGAGATTGCCGCTGTACTATCATCTAGTTGTCCGATATGCAATCAAATGATGACAATGTGATAATTGACCAATGGATGATCGCTATCCCTGTCTCTGCTTGACGCATGCTATGGGTAACCAAAAGCGGCGTGAGCAAGTAGCCGTTGGTAGGCCGATTGCTCATTAGGTCACAAGCATAAAACGAACAACATGCCATACACATGCATTCACATGAAGAACAACCCAACCTACTCGCTATCTTCGCTGACCTCGCTGACCTCGCTGCTAACACTGCTGACACAGCGGCGCTTAGCAGGCGACTTCCCCGGAGAGCTTGTGGCTTTCGGTGCCCGTACACGGATCTTACCCTTCAGGTCCTGCGGAATAGCCTTGCCGTTGTTGTACATCTTGTGCCAGACGTCCCAACAGCTCAGCATCTTGCTTCCTACCGTCTACTTTGGCTTGACGCACAGATAAATAGGCCCAGAGAAGTCGCATCCATCGCAGAAGTAGGTGGAGGTGGCGCCACGCTTGCCACTTGGCGTCTTTAGCGTACAAACCTTGCAGATCTTCTGCACTCGTTTTCGCTGCCCTGAGTGGTCGCGCCATTCGTCACTCTGCTTGGCAATATGGCTGTCGGTGTCCGCTTGACGTTCCTCCGCGGAAACATTTTCATCTGTATATACGTGTTAGTCGTAATACATATACAGCATATCGACCACAGCTTATACAGCATACTCAACTCACCTGGTTGAAACGTGTTTTCTTCGTACATATCCTCCGGCTTCAGCGCAATAAGCTGCAGATGCAACTTGCACATGAACTGGACGTGGGTCATCGCCTTGATATTCTTCTTCTTGCAGTAGGCGCGGTGCACGATAAACGCGTTGGTGATCCCCAGATCCACAAGCCCCCCAAAAAGCGACCGGTAGTAGTTTCGATAGGTGATGCAGCGCTGCACAGAGTACCTTTGCAGGCGGAGTTGATCGTGCACATCAACTCCGCCCATGAAGCGGTGATAGTCTTTGATGACCTTGGGGCACGCTATCTTGTTCTGCTCACCAGTCTTCTCGCGGCGCACAACACGATCCACGGCGACATTCCCACCCACCGACAGGAAATGAACAGGTTTGCTGTCCCACCAGCAAATTGCAGTCATAATCGTCACATGCTTTGAGCGCGCGAATGTCAACGGGCCGCGTGGGGTGTCTTTGGGTCTCTTTTTCTTCTTTGTCACCACTGCCTTGCAAAATCCACGGCGATTCATCATGATGGTGCCAATCGTGAAGCATCCCATCAGCAGCAGCTGCACCGCCAACACGATCGACGTATAAAATCGATCAATCACCACGAGCCGCATGTACTTGCCAGGCGTGATGTCGCCGAACACAGCACGCAAGTTTCGCACAACTGCCGCCGGTCCTGACTTCATATCCACTGCTCCTGACTCTGCGATGTGCTGCTTTTGGCCGCAGTACACTTCAAAACTAAACGCAAAACATAGAGTGTATATACAGCATACGTTAACCACGTATACAGAATAAGGCAACCATTACAATACAGTATTAGCGGAAACAGCAATCGTGCCGAATGCAGTAAGCAGAGCGTGCGCAGCAAAACATGAATAGCTTGGTACCCCACTTATGGGGCTTATCTTTCATATACATCCGTGTCCGATTGTACGATGACCTCGACGGAAGCATCGCTTCGTCGAAGGAGAGCTCAGCCGGAGGAATGAACGCCGCCGCGAACGTCCGCTGCAACACGTTCATCACGGAGCGGATCTTCCGAGCGCGATCGGTTCTTGAACGTGGGCTCACTGTTGCTGTTGAAGTGCATGTTCCGGCTCAACTCCATAAAGCGATCTCACACCATGAACCGCCCGAAGATTCCGCGTGAAATTGCGCCAACATCATCTTGACGCCAGTGATTTGCGAGCTTCTCTCGGTTTGGCATGATCGCGCGGGCGATCAGCAGGCCAATATACACGCACAGCTCGTGCGGCATGATAGGCTTGACCGTCAGGAAGTCTTGGCGCACATCTCGACGTGTCTTCGTCTTTGCCGTTGAAGCCGCTCGCCCCGCCGCTTTGTCTTTTCGGTCGTTTTGCTCTTTCCTTCGGAAGTATGCGTCAACGCGATTGTCGAGCTGCTCGTGCATGTAGAAGTTGCTGCACTCTGCAATGTGTTGCCACATGGCTACGGGCATGAACAGGAAGAAGAGGGAGATGGGAGACGCTCCACGCTTGATAGCTTCTTTCCGGGGTCCGTGTCGCTCTAGCCAGAGCTCAGGATACTCATCGTTATCAGCAACAGGCTGGTACGGCGTCTCCAGATACGCCGCGATGTCGGGAGTCTCCGGTTCGTCCCACCTAGTTGTCGAAAGATCTTTCAGTGCCGGTCCAATCAAGTCTCCGGCGAGCAGCTTCTCCTCGCCTCCCAACGACGCAAGAAACTTGTCTGCAAAGTGCCGCTCCTCCTTCACAAGCAGCTCTTCGTCATCTTCGTCAATGCAGTCAGACGCCGATGACTCTGAATCGCTCACATCCAACTCACTCAAATCTTCTTCCTCCGACTCATCGCCTGAGTCTAGCACGTCGTAGTCATTGTTGCCGATTGGGTCCTTATTGATATCGTCTCCATTGTCCCCACATATGTCACTAAGCGGTTGTGCAGCTAATACAACACAAAATACATCATAAGATACGTGTTAGACATATGAGATATCACGCATATGCAGCATAGTCGCTTGAACAAACCTGCTCCCATGTTTACTTCAACCTCAGTTGACGCTTCAGCCCTCGGAGCGCCTGTGTCTGTGTTACCTAATACAGAGTAACATACGTATTAGCGTTAGCCAGTATCCGGTATATACAGCATACAACCACGCGCACCTTTACGACTTGTCGTAACTGGGATTGTCGCTTCGTCGCTTTTCTCGTGGCTATCCGACCTTGGTGGACTCCGTTCGACCGAGGACCGTCCGTGCTGCTGCGCTTGGTTGGTGAAGATTGGGTAGGACCAGAACCTGTATCGTACAGCATACATAACCAGCATATTCAACATATCATATACGACTTAGAACCTTATTGCGGAGACAACGTCACAACGGACAAACCTGTCGGAGGCGTCGATGGCGCAGCAGCCGGAGGTGACTCAGCGGCTGACGAACGCGCTGAACTCGAGCCCGGCTTGGAAGCTGGTGACTTGCGTGTCGGCTTCGGCGGCTTCGCCAACCTAACCTTGGACGGCTTGGGCTGCTTAGTGGTGCTGGTGGCCTTGGCCGACTTGCTCGGCTTTGGCGACGAGGTCTGGCGGGTCGGTAGGGTTGCTTCGATGGTGCGGTTCCATCTTCAGGTTCCTGAGCAGACGTAGACGCAGCAGGAGAGGTGGCGGCACTTGGGGGCGGATCGTTCGTGGCTGACGCGGCAGAAGATGCGCCAGTAGCCTCGGCTGGACTCAAGGGAGGCTCTTCAGCCGTATCCTTGACAGGAAGAGCAGCCGCGGCGCGTTCTGTCCTCTCAGGGCGACTGCATAGCCACTCACATAGATTAGTTGTATAATCGGTAGTTTAGCCTCACATCATAGCCCTTACCCTGAACAGCGTGGTTCACCACAGCTTGCTCTCCAAGCAAGTAGTCGACGCCTTCAGCACCGTTAGCGTCCCTTCCTGGCAGAATGTACGTCCAGAGAGTGCCAATGCCTCGCGGGGGTGGCTTGGATGTCCATCCTGCCGCCTTGAATCCTGACCAGACCGCCTTGAAGTTGACGGTCCCCCGCTCTTCATCCGCAGCAGCAGCTTTTTCAGCGGTTGGCGTTGTTCTTCGCGTGCCCACCATCACTTCTTCCCCGCGGCTCGAAATCTCAAATGACTGGTCCGTGGCAGAGGCGCAAAATCACTTGTTAGTTTTTATTCTGTCACTAAATGACTGTATCAAACCTTCAAAATATTATCGGAAATATCAAGAAATTGAGAGTAGTACTTCAACAGCCTAACCACAGCGGCTAGGTATAATCACTCGTCTCTTGTCCAACTTTTTTACTTATCTTTTGTATGGTTTGTTTGAGTTCAATACTCAAATCAAGTTTAATTTCCTTATGCTGTATATACAGCGTAACGGTCACATAGCCAAGCCATCGTAACGCAGCTTATACAGCTACCGGTTTGAAGAGGTTAAGAAAGCCTTGAGGCCCTTGTTCAGGTGGGGAATGTGTTCTGTGCTATAGTGCGGGCTAGGGCTTTTGGCTAAGGCACGATTTGTGCTTGTGAATTCCAAAACGTGTGCTGGGCTTGTCCAAGTAAATTCCGAAGGACTTTATCTGCAGACCACCCGTCATTTTTGAATCGTCACCAAGTCACATGCACCGGGTCCTCTTGCTAGTGTGTGGGCTAGCTGTCATTATACGGCAGGCACTAGCGTGAGGACATTTGGGCATGCAACATCACATCGTAGGGTAGCCACTGCATGCACATATTAAGCATTTCGATGTTACCATCGCCCACGGCAACGCACAGAAAGCATAGTTGCCGAGTACTTTGTCGGGCTTCCAACGGGCTTCCCGACCTGGACTCTGATTGGCCTAGGAGGAGGCAAAGCTGCCTTGTCCTTGCCCGTGATTCCTGGCACAAATGTGCTTCCCAGGGAACACCTCGTGTAGGAGTTCTGGAATCGGAGCTCCTAGAACACGAAGGAGCAAAAACGGTACGATTCACGCCAACGTTTTATCCAATCATATCGCTAGAATTGCTTAGCCCAGAACACGTTCTCCACTTGAACAAGGGCCTGAGTGGACCTCATAGAGAACAGTGGAAACAAGCTCTTGAGTTAGAGTACGACTCCCTGATTGAGAACAGAACGTGGAGACTTGTACCACTGCCACCCGGACGCAAAGCTTTGCCCTGTCATTGGGTACTCGTAGTGAAGTATAACGCCGACGGTAGTGGCGAGCGGTTCTAAGCACGACTCGTTGCACAGGGTAACCACCAAGAGTTTGGGGTGGACTGTGACGAGGTCTACGCGCCGGTAGCACGGTTTGAGTCGCTACGCTTAGTGCTAGCAATAGGCACCATATTGGACTGTCATATCCACCAGATGGATTTCCACACAGCCTTTCTAAACGGCACAATGGAGGGAGAACAGAAGATATACATGAGGCAACCACACGGCTTTGCGAAGCGAGGCCACGAGCATCTGGTCTGTGAACTTCTCAAAAGCATTTACGGCCTTAAACAAGCCCCTCGGATTTGGTATCGAGTCCTTCATACCTTTCTAACATCGATGGGTTTTGTCCCGCTGCCACAAAGAGTTTTGTATCTAGGTACAAAAAGTGGGAGATGAATGGCTTATAGTCGTAGTGTATGCTGATGATCTCACGATCATGTCGCGGGACATGCGGCTCATCAACAAACTCAAAGCAGAGTTGTCAAGGCGGTTCAAAATGAAGGACCTGGGTGACATCCGGCAGGGACGAGCTGGTGGGAGTCGTGACTGCTGGGGCGGATCCCGGAGACGAAGAGGCTGCTGCCGAGACGGGACTGGGCTGAGCAGCTTGGGTCGTGTACGGATCAGTGTCTTCGAAGTCCAGATCGCGCGCCGAAACATGGATCGTGGTGCGATAGCCCGCTGGAATGGGTTTCCCAGTCCGGTACAACTGCAACATCTCGAGAAACCGCTTCCAATTGCCTTTGAAGGCACTGCCGTGAACCAGGAAGTCGCAGAGGGCACCAGGATCGAACGACCGGGAGTCCAAGATCTGAGCCTCCAGCTCAGCGATTCGCTTCTGAGCTTCGACGAGCTCGGACTCGAGCAACGAAATTTTCGATGCAGACTCTTCAACGGTGTCCTCCGCTTGTACCTTCTTGGTGGCGAATTGGGCGCGGCGTCAAGTTCAGCCTTGAGCTTCTGGATCTCAGAGATAGATGAGGCGCTTGAAGCCTGGACACCGCTGGTTCCAGCCACAACTCTCTGAAGTTCAGCCGCATGTGCAGCCTCGAGACGCTGAAGCTCAGCTTGGTGTGCGTCGCTCTGACGCCTCAGGGCCTGGGCGAAGTGCTGAATTCTGACAGCTAGCCCCGTGGTGCCTGACACCGAAGCACTAGCGACACCTTCCTCGAGTCCTTGGAGAAACCGCACTGTCTGTTGGAGATATTGGACCGTGTGGAGCGACCTGGCGGCTAGCTGGTCGACACCGAAGCACTGAGCGAGCGATACCATCTCACGATCCAGAGCCACTCGGATGCGCGGGTCTGTGATATCTGGCGGAGGTACTGGGCAAGGCTGCAGCACAGCACCAGCCGCATCTTGGCCCATGAGCGTACTCAGCCGGTCGAGCTCAGCTGAGGAAAGCCTAGCTATGTTCATCAGTCGCCCCAGACCATCTGGAGCCCCAGCCAAGAGTGCGCCATCGCGAACGTCTTCCAGTGTCGCCGGCACTACGACTTGCCCCGGGAGGGTGAGTTGGTCCCACGGAGCGAGACAAGGCTGGTATGGGAGGCGCTGCCCAGGGCTGAGCGATAGCGCGATGCCTCGATGGTGTGGAGCAGCCCGGAGATGGTGCTGGTCGCCGGTACGTTGGATCCAAAAAGCTTGAGCCGTCTGTAGGGCGCTGGGGGAAGGTACAGCAGGCATCGGACGAAGAACCAGTGCCGCAGCGCCGCCTGAAGTCGCTGGGGCGATCGCTGAAGGCGCTTGAGTCGTAGTAGCCGCCGCTGATGCCACCGAAGACGCACTCGAAGTCGCAGGCGTCGAGACGCTAGCTGCCGCTGGGCCCGTGGCGCTTGGAGGCGGTGGAGGAGCACCAGAAGGGAACGCCGCAGTCGCTGTCAGCGAGGCAGACATCGTAGGGGTCGCAGGGCCGCCCTGCGCAGCCTCCGAAGACGTCGACGGCGTTGAGAGCAGCGTCTGCAGCGACGCAGAGGTCGCAGGTGTCGTAGAAGCAGCCGACGACGCGCTGGATGGCGCCTGGAGCACTGCGGGGGCGCGAGAGCGCCCTGAGACGCTGGAGCTTGACTTGTGCCGCCCGCGGACGACGCGCCGGCCGGTTGCGAGTCGGCCATGCTTGGCACGAAGCAGCAGAAGCGGCGGATGCGGACGAAGACGTGTGGGTGACTGCAGAGGCGCAGCACTTGTTGGTGCTGGAGTTGCCACCGCGGTCTCTGCACTTGGTCGGAATTTCGCAAATGAGCGGGAACCACGCTCCACAAGTTCGGCAGGATCGGACGGTTGTGGGAAGAGGCGATGCGAGTCATCTGGGTTATGGGCGCCGGGTCCAAGTCGGAAATGACCTCCGTGAACCCGACACTCATAAGGGACGGTTGTGATAAGGCCCAGTGGATTTCTCCACCGAACCCAATGACCAGCTGACCTGTATCAATCAAGCGGACTTCAAGTACGTCATGGCTGAGGTGGATCCAGACCACCAACTGTTGGTCATGAAACGTGCGACGAAGGTGACGGAACCCGAGCGCTGGGCGAAGCTTCGCTCAGACCCCGGTTCTGAGCGATACATGTCTGGGACCCGAGATGTCTGGCATTAGACATCCCAAGTCCGAGCTGAGTCTGGAAAGCTGAGAGAAGTTGCGCGAAGTCCGAGCTGAGCCTCGAGCGTCCGCTCAAGCTGAGGAGCTGGGCGGAGTCTGGTGGAGTTGAGTCTGACGTTTCCTGTGGTTATGGAGCTGATTGTCCAAGGTGTCGAGCCGAGTCGTGTTGCAGGTGTCTGAGCGAGACCGTGCTGAAGGCGACCCAAGTATCGCCATGCTCATGGAGTCTTCGCCCAAGATGTCGAGCTGAGCGGAGTGGTATGGAGTCCGAGCCCAGCCTTGGACGTGACGTCGAGAAGCATTGCCTGAGTCGAGAAGCCGAGCAGAGTGCCATGGACCTGAGCGGAGCGGCATGGACTTGGGCGGAGTTGTCGAAGACCAGCTGAAGTGCCGGGTGAGGAGTCGCTGGACTTAAGTTCAGGCAGTGGTACTGACTTCGAAGTTGGTGGTACTGGCCAGTACACTCATCCGGTGAAGCAGCCGTAATCAAGCCTACATTGGGTGCGCCCGCTCAAGATCGCAGACACTTCAAGCGGATCTCAACGGCCAGCAGCGACTCCAAGACGTCGCCGCCAACACATTGGTTGAGACCAAAGATTTCAGGCGGATCTTCAAGGTCGCCCGGTAAGCATACAGCCGACACTCTTCGCGCAGCCAGTCAGAGTGTACCCAGAGGGATATCGCGCCCCCACTTAGTGAGTCCTAGTTTGTGCATGTGTTAAATTTAAACAGAGTTCGTTTAGCCCCGAAGGGCGCAAGTGGTGGAGGTCTTTGGCCAGAAGGTGTCTTGGCGATCATCCACACAAATTCAACTTAACATATCAACGTTGTCAGCGTGCCTCGGTGCGACGGCAGTACGGTTATTTCATATTAAGGTTACATCTTAGGGTGTATTTCATATTTCGGGTGTGCTAAGGTTTAGGCAGGATAATTGTATTGTGTGCTTGGGGACATTGGCGTGCCCCGGTGCATTGTGTGATTATTAGTATCGGTTCATTGTGGACCTGGTGCGCGGGAAGTCCCAGGGTGTGTGTGAGTGCCTTGGATTTGGATTAGGCTGAAACCGAGTCAACTAACTCCAACCAGCCGGGTCGTAGCTTGACTCGTAGAGAAGAAAGGAGAAGCTGGTACGAGCCTTGCCCAGGCTCAGACAAATAAAAGGCGAACTCGGCCCGTACCCAGGCCGACCGGGAAAGAAGGGGTGTTGTGGTTCTAAGCCGGAACCAAAGAGAGGAAGTAGAGGCTATTGTGTGTGGTGTTGTGTTCATTAAAGAAAACCCGGGGCATTTCGGGCTGTGGACACGTGCGGACTGGGACTCGCCAAGTGGGGAGCGAGTTTCGTCTGGGAACACCTCCGGAGACCTTCAACATCGACAGCAGCTGGTGTGGCCGACGCGAGTCTGGGCCCACAGCGTAGCTGTGATCGAAAGAACCGCCAAGGGGATCGCAGAGTGGGGAACACACACCTCGCCCGACCCAAGTCGGCGCTGAGCCAAGAGTCCAAGCGGCCAAGCCCAGCGAAGTGGAGTGGGAGTGTTCGCTCAGTGGAAGGAGCTGAGCGGAACTCTTGCATCGCTAAGCAGGGCTGAGCCAAGTGATGCAAGGGCTGAGCGAAGACCAAGGTCGAGCGGTCTAGCAACCTGAACAAAGAGCACGGGCGCTTCGTCACACGTGGTGCGCGTGCCCGGATCAGGGATACGACTTTGGACGGACAAGCTACAGTCATGTCGACTGCTGCTGATTCGAAGGAAACCAAGACTGGAGGAGAGAAGAGTGAGTCTTCGCTTCGGCGAAGTTTGAGAGTGGCTGGATTGCCAGCTGAGGTGGCGCCGACGGAGCCCAGGACGCCCAAGCCGAGAAGATCGCCTTCGGGAGCCCGGACACCCAGTGCTGAGGGAGAAGCTGCGTCGTCAGGCGAAGCTGAGACGAGTGCTGGGCCCGAAGTGCCACCGCCGACGGAACCTGCTGTGCTGCCACCAAGTTCACCTGAGGAGAAGAAGCCTGAGGATGAACAAGGAGGTGGAGCGGGTGCTCAGCCGAGCACTCGTGTTGGTGAGAGTCCATGCCTGAGGGAGCCTGGTGTGAGTCGAGCATTGACGCCGCGCAGGACTTCTGAGGCTGCGACTGCAACTTCTCAGCCGGGAAGTGCTAACCCGGAGCCAACTGCCGCGGATCTCCGCGGTAGCCAAGCCGAGGGTGGTGCACTGAGCGTGCTGGGAAGCCGAGAGATGCAGCTGCGAGCTCAAGGTGCTTCTGGGACTGGGACGGGCCCAGTCCAGTTCGGCTTTACTCCTGGAGCTGGATACTTCGGAGCGTCAGGTGACGGCGGGGCCTGGTCAAGTTCGCTTTGGCCCCTATCAGAGGCTGAGAGGTGTCCCCGAAGGAGTTGAGGCTGAGAGCCGAGCCTTAGCCCAGCTGTCTGAGCTATCGGAAGTCGAGATGCTCGCGTATGGCCGGACCCAGTTTGAGATGTGGATGTCAGTGCCCGCGGGAGTCGTGCACCCGGTGGACGTGGCCTACTCGCCATGTCACGGAGGCTACGATCTCTGGGGTTTCATCCGAGCGGCTGGAGCTAGGGCCAGGCACCTGATGTCTGTGACTCAGTCGCCCGCTGCGAGATGGTTGAATGTGTTCCATGCTGAACGTCGACGGATTCCTGTTGTCTCCGACTTGAAGGCAGTACGTGTGGCGCTGAGACTGATGCCGCCCATTGCATGCGTCGCTCTGTTGCAGACGATGTTGCATGAGGCTGGCTATGAATTCCTAAACCAAGTCCCAGTGTGGCACACGCTGCGTGAAGTCGCCGGAGTCCCGGATTCACAGATTCGTTTCGAGATTGATCGCATCGCTCGATTCCTCGGGGCCGAGCTTAGTGCCGGGAAGACTGCGGTCGGGTCGACCCCATACTACGTGAGGCCGACCTCAGACCCCCAGCTGATGGCTGCTCAAGCCGCTGAGACTCAAGTTGGATTCCCTTTGGACAAGCATGGAGATGCGATCATGGACGAGGACACTCAGCTGTTCTTGGGACCCGAAGTTGTGATGCGACTTCAGCTCACAGGTCTCAGATCTCGGAGCCCGGCCTCGAGCGTTGAAGGTGAACCATCTCGGAAGCGTGCTCTGCTCACAAGGTCTTCTGCTGGAGGTTCTATACCAAGCTATCGAAGTTCTGGTGAAGCTGCCTCAGAAACTGCTCTCGCATTTCGCAACGAACAAGTGCCTAGCATGGTTGGTGCAAGCTCTGGTTCTGACATGGTCATGGATGAAGGTGGAAATTTGTCTGGATTAAGTTCCTCGGGTTCCTCCCTGATGTCTACGACTGCCTACATGATCGGGGCTGGATCGCACATGCCTATGTCGACGGCGACCGTGATGCGAGGCTCAGCTACGACGACATCCCGCAGCTCGTTCCCTGGGATGACGATCTCAGTCACGCCTCAGCTTACTCAAGCTGGTCAAGCATCAGCCAGAGCCGAGCCGAGGGCGTATCAACCTGAGCACCCATCTCAGATACCGCTGCCTGGCAGTCCTGAATCGAAGCGCCCAGCTCTGAAGCAAGCTGAAACCCGACCGACGCAGTCTGCTGGATTCCGATTCCGAGACTCGTATGACGTGAGTACGCCTGCGTTTGTGAAGTCGACGACTTCCGACCACCTGGCAGCTGTGGAGCGAGACTATCATCGAGCTCTTCAACAGAGTGAAGCTTCTGCCTGGACTAGACTTGATGCGGAGCAGACCCAACGTAGGGCTCTTGAGGCGAGATTGAGCGCAGCGCTGGCAGACAACCAGGCGGAGCAAGCCCGATTGCAGACGGCGTACCAGAAGCTTTAGGCGACCAACGCTCAAATGTCGGCTGCCCAACAGCAAGCTAAGACGGAACAACAGAAGCAACTGGAAGCCCTGAGAAGCTGGCCCAACGTCGCCCAGCGCTGAGGAAGCTGAAGCGCAAGGCGGGAGACCAGCAACTGCACTTCAGGTCAGAAACAGTTACAAGAAGCTGAATGTAGGGCTATGCGGGCTGAACCATCCGAGGGCACAAGAAGTGCTGGGCCGCTGAGATCAAGACGGAGCACGAGCTGGAACTGCTGAGGTTGAGAGAGTCATGCGCAAGCAGAAGCAGAACATCAGCGTTAGCCATGTTCCAGGAACAGGAGGTGAATACCATCGCCGGGGTTTGTGCAGATATGTGGCCGCCCGGCTCACATCTGGCCCCGTCGCCTCGGTCCGTGGACGTGTGCCATTGTCAGCAGACACCCATGGTCTCAGCACCCAGCGTCAGCGTCGACTCGAACGCCGACCGATCCGGTCCTGGCACAGTTGGCCCAGCTCACGGCGTGATGCAGCAGTTGGTCCAAGCGGCGGTCAAAGTCTGGGGTTAATCTGGTACGAGCCGCCGTGTCGGCAGGCCCAAAAGCTTGCCGCGCTCGGTATCAGCCAAGTCTGCGTTCTCGTGGTGAAAGCTCGACATCCGTGTACCGAAAAGCAAGGCTCGGGCGACCAAGCCGGCAGGCCTGGAGATTCGGACACGGCTCCGACTCCGCAACCGTACTCAAGCTCAAGTGACTCGTCACCAGACGAACTCGAAGGACACAGTTCTGGCGCTGTTGCTCAGCCCAAGGGGCTGATGCCAGCGTTCTGGGACTCGAGTTGTTGTACAAGCGAGGATCCTCATGATGCCTTGGAGAAGTTCGATAGTAAGGGCCCCTCGAGGACCGAGTCAACTGGTGGGAGGGTTCATGTACTACGCTCTGCTCCAACATGGAAGGCCCACATATGCAAATGCGCATGAGGCTCACAGGTTCGCTCAAGATTGGTGCACCCAGCTCCCGGATGACATTCGCTCTGACTGGAAGAAACGACTGCTCTCAGGTCTTCCAAGAAGGAATGGTGTCGTACAGAGCTTGGAGCTCAGGCTGAGCGATACTACTCGATAGAATGAGGACTCCGACACACCTCGGATGTTCTTCACCGTCTGAACCGATGCCGCCAAGAAGGCTGGGATACCTTATCTGGGCGACGGTGATCGAGTGGGTTACACATACGGCGTTTCATCAAGGACCTGACTGACTCAAGGCTGATCAACCACTCTTCAGGGACAGTCGCGTTCGCCATACTTTGGATGAATTGGAGAAAACCTGCCCAACGAGAATCGAGGCCCGGTTCGTGCGACCTTACTCGAGTACAGTGAAAGCGGCGCTCAGCGCAAGGACTACGAAGTTTGGCATTCCCCAGACGCTCTGCACAACGTCGAGCTGAGGACGAGCGTTCAAACAGCTGAAGGTGTGGAACGCGCTCCGACCCAGGTCTGGGACGACAGGCGCCCTTTTCACGACTACGACCTGAAGTGCTGAGGCAGACTCTGAAGAAACGTGGATCACTCGACTGATCGGACCGAGCCAACTGCGCCCGCGCCAGCTCTGCTGTTGCGAGCTCGGCTCAAGCTGAGCAGTGCTCTACCTCCTGACCGATTTAGCTTCAAGTCGCTGACTTGGCCCTGGAAGCCGAACGCTCTGTGCTATGGCCGTGGAGGAGACCAGCACCCAGAGCACCAATGTGACGAATGTGGCAGCCGTAACCATCCGACTGACAAGTGCTGGAGCTGACTCTATCTGCGGGCGGATGCCGATGAAGTCATCCGACCCAATCCTGTGAGGCGTTAGCCATGACTCCAAGCTGTGGCGAATACCATCGCCGTTGGAGTTTGTGCGCGATGCGGTCGCGCGCTCAAGGCGCAGCGCGAGTAATCCGCACCGGGAGGCTCTGTTCAGGGCTGAGCCCCAACCCAGCTCTGATGGATGGCCCGGAGCGTCCGGGAAGCAGTTGTTAAACCACTAATGCCTCGAGCTGGTAATGTAGGTCGGGGCGTCTCGAGCCTAAATCCCATTCCGAAACCGCGGCTTTAATCTGCGGGCCCAGCCCTTCAAAAATGCTTGCCGTAGCTCCAGGTAACGCGTTCTGCGTGAAATTCGTGTACCACGCCATCTCCGCTTCACCAATCAACGTGTCACCCACTAACCGTACTTCGCCCGGCAGCTCATGTGAGCGAACTCAAGATATCTGGGTCGCAGTAATAGACGCTCAAGTGTAAACGATTGGCGGAGAGACATCATGGGGTTAATAGGGGACGGCAATGGCGATGGTACCAGCCCTTTCGTGGAAGAACTCCAGATACTACTGGACGTTGGAGCTACGACAAGCGGTTTGGGCCTCATATGCAAATGCACGCAGAGCGCACCGGTCTCCGCAACCAGCGCCAACGACTCGAGTTCCGGCTCTGATCACCTGGGATGGTAACTAGGTTCGCGACCTACATTACTGCTCAAGCTAGGATCAAGCTGACGCTGGGATGCGCGTGGTGTATGTCATGAATATCTGGGTTGGCAACATCGGTGAAGGAGTGGATTGTCTTCTCACCCTTGAATGACGATCTTTATGGTCAGGTTCGAGGAAGCGATGTGGTGCTCGCTTGGACATGGTGTTGTGAGGTTGCCAGACGATGACATCTCTAGTTGTTAAGCTGAGGTCTCAGCCATCATCTGTCCTTTAGGACTGAAGTCAGCGTCTGGCTGAAGCGCATGCCTACCTTTCTGGGCAAGAATGCTGTGATATCCCAGTCAAGTATCATCAGGCCGATCCAGAGAAAGTGAGGATTCCCTGGGGCTGGGCGCGGTGATCAGTGGGTTACACAGTTTATCTACGGACCTGGGCTGGAGGCTACTAAGGGCACTGGTGGTCAACATCTCGGAGCGAGAAGTCATGATTCGCCAACACACTGTGGTTGCCTGGTGGAGAAGGATTACTTGCCCAACGGAAAGCGGTTCGTGCGACCTTACTCGAGGAAGTACATGTGACAGGGCTCAGCTCATCTACGAAGCCGAGCATTCCCCAGACGCTCTGGGACGAGAAGAGGCAGCAGTCGGCCAGCTGAGCTCAACGCTCCGCTCGCTGTTGGAGAGGCGCCCTACAACGCGACCTGTGAAGCTGCTGTTGCTGCCAGCAGAGTCTGAAATTGACCCGAAAGGAGGGACCGAGCCAACATGGAGCAGCGGAGGCTATAGCCGTACGCCGCCACCATACGGTGTCTTCACCTGAGGCTGCCCAAGTCAAGATGGTCTCCGGAAAACTCAGGGGACGTCTCGTCAGTACGTCGCCGGAAGCCACCTCTACCACAATCACCTCACCCGGATGACGTACTGTGGACGGGACGAGCTAATGCCGGAAGCACATCGGGGAGGCGGGCCTCAGTCTGTGACTGACGCCAAGTTACGACTTCAGAAATCGGAGTCAAGCTCGCTCGGGGCTGGACCTCTCCCGTTGGAGGTGGTGTGGATGCTTCAAGACTCGAGAGCCGAGTTGGGATCGAGTGTTCAGGGGCTGGGCCAAGCCAACCAACGCGGTCTGCGTCTGATCCGATTGCCCGTCTTCAGGGAAACGTACGCCCAATGCCTCCAGTCAGTACGAGATCAGTGGGAGGACGCACTGAAAGCCACGGTGTACTCCTCCATGAAGGCATGGAATTGCTGAACGACCTCCGAGATCAGCTTGCTGACCTTCCGGAGTTGAAGGACCTCAGTCAAATGCGGACCTCTCAACGGCTAATGTGCAGGAGAACCGAGCGTTACGACTCCAGGAAATGGACGCTCAAGTGCGGACGATTTTGGAGAGACATCATGCCAGTTTTCTCGG